>JACCPG010006913.1:0-46582 GCA_016069955.1 Drepana arcuata
GGGTAGTTCAGGTACGATGTATCATCGGGGCAGGATATCTGTGTCTCCGTCAGAAATAGCAGAGTCGGCTGCGTCGTCTCAAGGTGTTGATGGACTGCGTTTAGGTTAGAATGAAGTCCCCTGATGTTGCAAAAATCCATTTTTAATGTGGATGGGGAGGCCGCTGAGAAAAATCTACTATTTTTGTACTTTTTGGCCATTATTGATTTTTAAGGGTGCTGAAAAGGAAGAAGAGGAATCGTTGTGTCGGCATCAACGAGGACAAAGCGCAGTCTCAATCCGCCACAGTGATGTACAGGTAGTGCGGATTGCCGGAGCGGAAGTCGGAAGGGCCCCCGATCCCCCCTGATGCAGCGGCCGGGTCCACTCCGGTCTCCTCCTCCGGCACGACCACTACACCAAGGACTTTACACACATGTGCGGGTCAGCCTCCCAGGGCGGAGATTAGGTGATCCCTGGGTTCGGGACCCCTACTATATGCGGGCGGCCAGCGGACAGCCGTTTCACCGGGTCACCCTAACAACCGCACCGACATGCCGCGCCTGGTCACCACCACGGCGGAATTGCACCACTGGTCCTGTGCTGCCGACACACCGCTTCCTCTTGGAGCCTGGCGACCTTACTCACCACAGGAACACGACACACCCGAGGGTAATGCCATTTAGCTGCGATCTTCTGTAAGGTGGAGGTAATGGTACCAGTCGGGCTGCTCCGAATTTGAACGGGAATTGACCGTTGTGCCCTCCCTCCCTTAATATTGCATAGTTTATTGCCGTACGATGTAAAGGGTTTAAATTCTATCCGCTACATTAGTTCGACACAATAGAACGTAATTACCTCAACAAGTCGATCATGCTCACAGCCAACATCCATATTTGACGTATTTTAATGCTGATATTCGCCGCAACAAATTTACATTCGGAATCATCGATATGTTGACGCCATAATTCACTTTCACTTGTAAGCGTGAAATGATCGCTCCTAAATTAGATTAAGAGGTATTTGATATTAAATATGTATTGTTTTGTCAAAGCATACATACATACATATCATCACGCCAAGTCCCTAACGTGGTAGGCAGAGAGTATAGAGCGCCAGTTCTCTCTAGACTAACATGCCTCATTCGCTCCGTCCACATTCATCAATCTCTTCATACTACATGCTCGCCGGTTTCGAGTACTCTAGAAGTTCGGTCCTCTGATCGATTCAATCTAGGTAGTTGGAACTGTAAATCTTTCATCACTCATCCTTTATATATGTCCAAACCAACGCAAACCTTTCTCCATGTCATCTCCATTGAATTTTCCCAAGGTATTATATATTATCAAATATAATTCCGCTTCGTGAGGAAATTATTACTATATATCTGTTTATTATCAAAAGCCGTGGTGGCCGAGTGGTTCGAGCAGCTGCCTGCGACGCAAAGGTCGCAAGTTCGAATCCCGACTGTACCAATGAGTTTTTCTAAACTTAAGTACAGTGATTAGTCACACCACGAGCTTTACGGTGAAGGAAAACATCGAGAGGAAACCTGCATACGTCTGAGAAGAAATTCAAAGGCGTATGTACAGTCGTGCTGGAGTAACGGCGATGGACTCGCCATCTGTCACGTTGGCACCTAATATACCTCTGGCGGAAAGTGGGTGTGTGGGTATTACCTATACACCTCTGCCTACCCCTTTGGGGACCCTTGTGGGAAGGCGTGAGGATATATTATTATTATTATTATCAAATTCAGATGAAGATTATTTGATCAACTGTCAGTGCAATTTCGATACAATGAGCTTGAATTAATTACTTCTAAAGTACACGGAGTTGCGTCGTGCATTGCCAATGACATACAGCGTGGCAAATGTTCCAGCTAGACATCATTGTGCGAAAAAAATATTTTTATTTTTAATTAGATATTAGCTAAATAAGTGTTACAGTCTAGCAACCATATAGAACATATACACTACACTTTAAAAATAAAACTGAAAAATAGCATTGAAACCAAAAAACCATCCATCGGAAACCAAATTTGATACCAACAGAAATTCGCTGTGCCATTTTGTTAATACGTATATAATAATATATCCTCACGCCTACTCACAAGGGTCCCCGAAGGGGTAGGCAGAGGTGTATAGGTAATACCCACACACCCACTTTCCGCCAGAGGTATATTAGGTGTTAATACGGGTCTCTCAATAATACATATTAATAATATTATGTTCATATGAAAGAAGTAATTTCATATAAGATCACGATAATAAATATATCGCGAAAAATGGCGAAATGATCGCCGCCCGGCGGTATTTGAGAAATTTTATTTTAAACGACATCTAATAAGGCAGATTAATTCTTTGTTAGATTCAAGAATCGCATATGATAATTTATTATTACTTCTTAGCGACATACGATCAGTTAATTTATTACAAACATCCCGCCGGATGGTTTCTTAAAAAATACACTTCTCATCAGAATAATCGTAACACCTAGCTAATGAAAAATACGAGGATATTAATCAGTATTATACGACATTTGACATGTATTCCTAAATATACACATTTTTCTGATAATCCTAACAAAACAAAAACTTGTAAGGTGTTGCGATTTTTCTGATGAGAAGTAACAGAACTGTGTTGCTACGCTAAAAAAGAAACAGGTTTTATTCTTCATAGTCTAAAACAATCTTCGCATTATTGCCTTTCAAATAAAATTGGTTTGGGGCACATAGGTGTAGCTTCAAAGTCAATAAAGGTAGAAACAATTCTTGTATATTATATGTATAGATAGGAGTAAATAGATTACCTTAGCGGAGGCGAAGTGGAGGAGTCAGCCATTTGTGTCCTCGCGTTAGCCATCCCGATGCTTGCACCACGACTGTCTCCCCAATACTAAACGTTCACCAGAAGTTGTTTCAGCACATCCTGAGTACTGTTGACAACGAATTTTATACGAATAGGGGTGGTATTTTATTTGTACCAATCACTTAAAAATGCCACGGAAAAATCATCCCTAATACACATATTTAAGGTCAATTTTTTGTTAGCAAAAGGGTGACGGTGTTTGGATGTGTGCGCTACGACCCCACGATAGGGGTGGTGCCTTACAATCTACGGAGAGAAAGAGGCGGGGTCTGAACGACTTTCAGCTAAAGGGAGGGAAGTGAAACATTATATAGCATTTTGTAGTGCTTTTAGTAATTAGTTATAGCATTACAATTGTGATCCAGTCTACTTATTATAAGAACCTACTACTTGTTATAAGTATAAGTAAGGATAATGAATACACACATACATATCATCATAATTTGCGATTTGCGATCAGCAACACATAAATAACTTGCGATCCTTGTGTCGTAGGCA
The DNA here is from genome assembly GCA_016069955.1 of Drepana arcuata. Taxonomy (NCBI): domain Eukaryota; kingdom Metazoa; phylum Arthropoda; class Insecta; order Lepidoptera; family Drepanidae; genus Drepana; species Drepana arcuata. Next base: position 3,348 of record JACCPG010006913.1, read on the forward strand.
ACTGCTCGAACCACTCGGCCACCACGGCTCTAACTACTACAACTAACTACTTACAAATAAAATATTTGACTAAAGTCGGTATTGCCATGCTAATACTCTGAGCCAGATATGTTCGTGCCCGCCTGTTACGAGAGGTCTAATTTGAATAAAATACTTTGGACTTACCTTAGAGACCCTTGTGGCGCGTGAAGGTATTCTGTAATATTTTTTTTTGTGTTATCCATTGATGTAAAAAAGATACCATTATGTACCATTGATGTAGAACAGATAAAACCTCATTGGTGTTATCTGTTTTGGGTATATCGCAGATAATATTTTGTTTATGTACCAATTACAGCGCTCATTATGTATTTTTCTCATTTTGATATGTCTCGTGAGTTCCGGACCTACTACGGACTACTTAGCCGAACCATGGCGAACCACCGAACCGGATCAAAAGGCCCCTAGCCAGGCACTTCTTAGGTGCTAAACAAAGCCCCGTGGGGTGTGTACCTAGACTTAGGGAGTTGAGCTAGAGGTGTACCGAAACGATTCGCCTGCGGCATACATGTACATAGAGATATAGAATATATGAAAATGTTGAATATGGTTCGTCTATAAATTTGCCCGTTGCTCCATTTTCGATCTCGCGCGGTTTCCAAATGTGGGTGGGGTGGGTGGTCGAGAGCGCTGGCTGTGGCCCATTGGTGGTCGCGTGTATCTGACAGCGACAGAGACCATAAAACGCACGCTCACGCAAGAAGGATCTACCTAGTTACCCATACAATGAACAATTCCACTGACAATATGGTACAAGATGCAAAAGGAAATTAAATTGCGGCTTGTACATGTGTGCTTATGTCATTTTCCGATTGCAATGTATGGGCAAGCAGAATAGTTGGACATGTTCACACAATTCCTTTCTATATCTACTTGATTTCGCTAAGAAGTTTATATAGGTATTACCAAAATCAATTATTTAATTAATCTTCTTTATATCTCTATATAACTCAAAGGTGACTGACTGACATAGTGATCTATCAACATAAAGCCCAAACCAATGGGCGGATCGGGCTGAAATTTGGCATGCAGGTAGATGTTATGACGTAGGCAGGGGATAAAATAGAGGATGAAAGTTTGTATGAAACTTTGTCAATTTTAAATTGCTACTATGACGTAGGCATCCGCTATACACACACACATCTAAAATAAATACAAAAAACACTGCGCAAAGTCACTATCCCACGCGGACGAAGTCGCGGGCACAGCTAGTCAATTCTTAAATATGTATGTATAGTCGTGCTTTGGTTACGGCGATGGACTCGCCGTCTGTCACGTTGGCACTTAAAATATACCTCTGGCGGAAAGTGGGTAGTAGGTGTATAGGTAGTACCCACACGTACTACCTATACACATCTGCCTACCCCTTTGGGGAGCCTTGTGGGAAGGATGATATATAATTATTATTATAATTAATAAATGTATGTTACTGCTCACTCTCTTGGTTATTTATTACACGATACTCTTTTTTAATTAATTATATCAATGCCATAGACAAAAAATACTCGGATACATTTTGGTACGATGCTTAACCTTTTACACTATTGTAGATAATGTGTATAAATTAGGGTGTCCCCTCCATAAACAAGTAATTTCTCGAGGAGTATAATTTGGCGCTAATTTCCTCGGAAGTCGCACACAGGTCGACCCTGTAATTGATTTGTCGCGGGGACGGTGCGCGACCCGCCACGGCCGCGCCACGCGCACGCCACGTGCCCACCACGCCCCACACTAGTGAGCTTGGCAGTACGCGTGAGATCTCCTGGCGGTGCATCGTGTGGCATGTTCCAAGCATTTGATTTGATGCAAATGACATATATAATTGTTTAAAGAGGTATTGAAAAATGTATCAACTTCACTTTACGGTCTGTCTAGGGCTGTCTTTTTCATCCGCCACTACACTACCACCAGTGGCTACCACCACATTATATAGAAGCCGTGGTGGCCGAGTGGTTCGAGCAGTTGCCTGCGACGCAAAGGTCGCAAGTTCGAATCCCGACTGTACCAATAAGTTTTTTCTGAACTTAAGTACAGTGATTAGTCACACCACGAGCTTTACGGTGAAGGAAAACATCGAGAGGAAACCTGCATACGTCTGAGAAGAAATTCAAAGGCGTATGTATAGTCGTGCTCGAGTAACGGCGATGGACTCGCCATCTGTCACGTTGGCACCTAATATACCTCTGGCGGATAGTGGGTGTGTGGGTATTACCTATACACCTCTGCCTACCCCTTCGGGGACCCTTGGGTAGGCGTGAGGATGTATAAAAAAATGTATGTATAAATAATTTTCACATTACAGTGACCTCACGGAGTGGCATAGTCGCTGTGCGACAAAACTCCTGAAATAAGGAGAAAAAAAGAAAAAAAACATTACCACACCACGGAAATATTACCAACCTAAATATTTTTCTTTAAAAATGTCACAAATAAAATGTGATAGTATGTGCAAGAAGAGGCAGAGTAAGATGCATTCCAACTACCTATATCAAATCGACCGGACACTCAAGGATGAGAACGTCAAGAATACACTAAACAGAAAGCAGAAGACATCTGCCAAGAGAATCTGCCTAGAGAGAACTGACGTTCTACTCTCTCCACTACCCCTTAAGGGTCTAGGCCTGATGATAAATGTGTATATAACGAACATCCAACAGATTTCAGTTCCATTTGTATTAGCCATTGGATATTTTAGAATTAATATCGCTTTCAAGGGCTTTCAAACGCTAAATTGACAGGTCCAGTCAAATAAGTGTGTAATGCATAATGCTTAGCCTATTTTGACCTGTCAAAATTAAATTGCCGAACACTGAACGCTAAAGTGCGGACATGTTGCCAGTTAATAATTCGATAGCCGCTAAATAAGATGGACTCATCCATTATCAAACTAGCTGTACCCTGGCACGCTTCGCTGTGGATATGTGACTTATGCAAAAAATAGATAAAAACAATCCTTTATGCGGATTATATATCATGCTAAAATTTCAGCTCGATCGGTGCAGAACTTTTTGAGTTTTTGAAGCGTACACAAACCAACATAACATTTTTATATTTATAGATGTAATTTCATATAATTTACCTACTACCAGATATTACAAATGCGAAATTTTGTGATTATGTATGGATGTATGTTACTCAATCTGTCTGTCTGTACGTTTCGACTCGCATCCAAAAAAAACAAAAATACTATATGGAATCGAATGCAGTTTTCACAATGTATTTTTTACCGCCAATTTATCGCCAGGATTGGAAAATTGGAGCTGCGCTGCAATCGTTTACCAGATTTAAATTTTTACACCGAAGCACTGCTGTCCACGACAGCTAGTCGTTTATTAGGGTCCATTTATACGCATAACCAATAAGAATAATTTATTCCAAACTTATCAAGCAAGCGTCAGTCCAGTTCCCAACATAAGTAAATTAAAATTCAAAAATAATTCACATGAATCTTAAATTAATTCGCAAACCAACAAGTTAAACCGCAGATTGTTTAAAGGAGACCAGATTTATTTGTTTGTCTGCGTGTGCTTCGCTGGGATTATCCGCAAGAGCGCGCGTGGTGGAGTTCTGCCAGAGGCACGTGGAGCGCGCGTGGCGCAGCCGGGCGGCACGCGCCCTACAAAGTGCCCGGAACATTCATGACGCCTACTTGAAAACTGTTTTTCTGACTGCACTTAATTAATCCATGTCGAGAACTCATGAACCGTTTACTTGTAAACACTGTTATTTCAAGCTGTCAAGTCAGTTATGGTGTTGACAGGCTGGAATAATAATATTTTTTAGACTAATGTGAGGACGAAGTGAAATAGGTATGTAAGTTGAGGTACTGGCGATCTACTCTCTCTGTCTACGTCTACGTCTGCGTATGAAAGAATATAAATGAGTAGAAAACTTTCAAAAATACATCAAGCCGAGTCTTTTGAAGGGTAGTTAGAAAAAAATCTGCCCGCCATTTTAAAATCTGGACTTACATACCACGTTTGCTTCATCTACATTCATCAGTACGTGCTCGCTGGATTTGAATATTTTTGACATTTGTATCCTTAATTTTCTGATCAATGTCCGAAATACATAGTTATTTTCTAAATCAAACCAAGTACCTGCCCTACATCGGTTGTCGTACGGGAGCCGCAGAACGAGAACAAACAATCTGAATATGATAAACAAAGGAAAAAAATTATTGATGACAATGCTCTTGACAAGTGATAAGAGAAAAAACATCAAGTACAGTGCGCCCGAGTATCTACTCTGCGCCATTGTCAATTGCGCGGAAACCGAATCGCTCCCTTTGTAAACACCCCAACCCGTATTTGTCTGTCTGTTTGTTGTATTTAGCCATTTATTATACGCAATTATTAACAAGTCGTCTACACATTCGAGCTTGTACATTGTCAGGGGCTCTCAAAGTTTTTTCAATGCAGATATATTTTGTAGCTACGATTAGAATATATGGTGTGATAGTTGGTGTCTTTTATTTTTTGCTCCTTGTTTGAAATTTAAGTTTCAAGTCCTAGTCTAGGTCACAGAAACGTATATACATACATATTTATGTAGAAGGCTGAATCGGTCGAATACATCTATCTTTACGTCCTCCCACACTCCCCAAAGTACACACCCACTCATCTCGCCAAAGACGTATTTTAGGTGCCACTGTGAGACTGACACAAATGTCGAGTCTGTTGCCGTTGCTCTCAAAATTTTGTCTCAAATGTATGCGCGGGTTTCCACTCAATGTTTTCCGTAAAGGTTTTGGTGTGAGTAATCACTGTACTTAAGTTCAGTCGGGATTCGAATTGCAGCTGATAGGACGAGAGATTGTCCTTTTATTCATCCGGAATTACGGAACCAGTAATAATGGGAATCTTAACAAAATCAACTTTTTATACCACATATGGACACTTAGAATAAAGTGGTTCTGGTTGGTCGTTTCCATGGCGTAGGTTATAATACTAGGATGTTTCATTCACTCCGGACAAAAAATGATGGTTTTTTTTAAGCTTTGAGTATCAGTGGCTCTGGCCCCATTTGAACAACTGCATCGGAAGGGGCGAGCGTCGCACGACTCGTCCTACGCGCTCCTATGGGAACTACACACAAATTACCCAAAACCGATTGTCTAATGTGCTAACGGCGGTTAACTAAACAGATTGAATCCATCCGCTCTGGTTGATGGGATTTTATTATGTTCCTCCGTGGTTTAATTTTATTTTGGTATTCATAGTGTTGCTACTATCCATAGACAATGATTTTAACATTTCTGAACTTAAGGACAGTGATTAGTCACACCACGAGCTTTACGGTGAATGATAACATCGAGAGGAAACCTGCATACGTCTGAGAAGAAATTCAAAGGCGTATGTGTAGTCGTGCTTGAGTAACGGCGATGGACTCGCCATCTGTCACGTTAGCACCTAATATACCTCTGGCGGAAAGTGGGTGTGTGGGTATTACCTATACACCTCTGCCTACCCCTTCGGGGACCCTTGTGGGAAGGCGTGTTAAAGGTACAGGTGGAATTGGATAATTTGGTATTTAATGGAGGTTGTTCAGAACCTTATGATTATTACTTACCTTTGCCGGCACTAATAGTTATTTTGCAGTAGCCATATTTAAATTTCATGTTCTTATCCCGAGGTTTATTGATTTAAATAAATAAAATATTTTTATTTCGAAAAACAGTATTCAAGTTAATCAGTTGGCTAGCTAAAACATGAAAGCGTAACAAATAAACAAAATCATAGCCGCTTATCGCATTTGTGACGGGTAAATGTTCTGGATTCCACTGTAAGTAGATTGACGGTAAAAATGAAAATAGATTGATAAATTCATTGCAAGCCCAGACCATTGTATGAACAAGTGCTAATAAAATGAGCGCACGAGAGTAAACTTCAATGCAAAGTAAAGTCGCAATTATTTCAATGTTTTTTTTATAGTTCAAGAGTGGCAAACAAGCATACGGCCCACCCGATGGAAAACGTTTTATTCGCAGCCAATTTACGCTTACAATATCGAAGTATCACTTGCGCGTTATTATTATGTTGAGTTTTTAAATGACAACTGTATTCTTGAATAGAAGACTGGTAGAGTTTTCAGTAAAAGGCTTTGGGCAGAAATAAGGTATCCTGGACATAGTCCATAAGTTTTGTTGTAATATAAACCAGGGTTGTTAGTGTAATAAAAACGTTTATTGTAACAGCTAATGATCTTTATCCCGTGAGGTCTTCTCAGGTAGTTTGATCTCCTCAACGGCAATGTCTTCTCGGCTGGAGTGGAGCTCCACGTACTTGTAGCGGAAAGCCATCATCGTGAAGATGAGCATGTCAATCAACATGAGGCCCGCGAACAGGAAGAATTCTTTCCACTGAAATACCGTAAAAATGTTCATTAGTTTGAACGTAATGGTACAAGAAACAGTAGCGAACCGAATGCAATTTGCCATTTTGATACATCCCATGGCTAGGCTAGCAGTATTCTTTGGATAGCAATGCAGCATCTCTGTCAAGAAGTCTTGATGACATGCCGCGAGACCTCTTTCCAAAGATGAAGTGAGATGAGCTTCTGGATCCTAAGATCTCAGAGCTTTAACAGTAAACGCTGCGAGTTGAAACCTGTCCAGAAAAGGGACACCTACATCAGTAGAGCAATTTAAGAAGATTTCCTTTGTTTTCTTCAACATAATCTTAAATAGCCTGTTAACTTCTACGTAAATAACTACGTTTTATACTCATATTCATGTTACTTCATGGCAGTACAAAAAGTATATGAAACCAAGTCTGAAAACTAAGTTGTTTTTATATCAAAACTAACATTATTCCGCAGTTTAATCTGCATAAATTTTATATTCTTACTTGGTAGACTTATTCAAGTATAAATTGTATCCTGTGTTAATTCAGCTAGTAAGTCTATCTCTGTGCCAATTTACACTCATTTCGGTTCAGTCGTTTTTGCGTGAAAGAGAAACAAACATCTTCAGCGACTTTCGTATTTATAATATTAGTAGAACAATACCTGTGCGTCCAAAAAGTTTCCTTCAACAATGAGAACCACGATTAGGTTTCCGAAGGCAACCGTTAGCAGCCAGACGGATTGGAGGACGGACTTCATTGAGGCCGGGGCCTGGGTGAAGGAGAACTCGAGCCCGGTCACGGAGAACATTACTTCGCCCATCGTCATCACTACATACTGCGGCACCAACCATAGGATGTGGATACTGTTCGGAGGCGTTATCATCACTGGATTCACACTCTATAGAAATATACAAGAACTCAATACACGAGAAATATAAGGTAGAATAAATATAAGAAATATAAGAAATATAAATATAGTGTAATATGAAAGCCGTGGTGGCCGAGTGGTTCGAGCAGTTGCCTGCGACGCAAAGGTCCCAAGTTCGAATCCCGACTGTACCAATGAGTTTTTCTGAACTTAAGTACAGTGATTAGTCACACCACGAGCTTTACGGTGAAGGAAAACATCGTGAGGAAACCTGCATACGTCTGAGAAATTCAAAGGCGTATGTATAGTCGTGCTTGAGTAACGGCGATGGACTCGCCATCTGTCACGTTGGCACCTAATATACCTCTGGCGGAAAGTGGGTGTGTGGGTATTACCTATACACCTCTGCCTACCTTCGGGGACCCTGTGGGAAGGCGTGAGGATATATTATATTATTATTATTATTTAAGAAATATAGTAGAGTAGTAGAAATACACTAGGTATAATGGTGGCAAATCATGCCAACACACTTTGTCGTGAACAGCTTTTGTCTTTATAGTTGTACGGCAACACAGGGCCTGATTGGATCTCGGCTCTGAGCGTTTCTGGTTCAAGAACTAGGGAGCTGGGACTGAAGATTCATAATTTGGGGTCGGTTTTGTGGTAATGGCTCGCCTCGGGTTGCCGCTTGCTAAGGTTGGGGACGATATTCGCACTTTGGCGACCTTATATTGAATGCAGTTGGTGTGCAAGCTGTAAGGAAAACTGATCCCGTTTGTGCCTGGACACCCATACCAAAGTTTTCGAATCTTTACTCTTCCATCGCAGGGACATAATTAAATGCTAAATTGGAGATCCATCATGTTTTCTCTTCAGCCGCATCTCCAATCAGGATCAAGGGTCGGGAATCTAGGTCAGGTCTAATGCTGACGCTAGCGGGTTTTTAATGCGAGTAAAGTGCCAAACAAGCACGCGGTCCGAGCATTGTAAGCGGTTTCCGCCTATGGAAACAATATCAGGGGTACCGCGAGTTGCCGACCCCGCAAGAATCTTTTCACACCCTTCTTGAGGAACTCCATCCTATACACTCTAAGTTTTCCTTAAGTTTTCCTCAACGGAGAGTTGATTCCACCTTCGCGGAAGGAAACATCTCTGAAATACTTACATATTCTCCGCCAGAGACTTGATACACGCTTATGGTATAGACGGCACTTATTTGGAACGGGAAGTCCTTCAACACTGTCACCCCATTGATGACAACATTAGCGTTTCCTTTTGATATAAATTTCTGAGAATCATCGTTACTTCTCAATGTCAATTTTGTTTTGTTTTTCTTCGAGTCAATTATTTCTATGTCTACATCAGCTTTGATGTTGGTAAGGAACCTTAAAAAAAACACAGTTTACTCGACAGCTAGCACGATATATCATCTGTTTAAAGGACAAAATTGATTATCTAAGATAGTCGTGATCTTACAAAAGCCGAATAGATCACATCGTAACAGTTAACCCAAGCGCCATTGTGGCTCTGTTTAAAGTACTCGCCCACAAAATCACATTTGCATGTTCAAACCCGAGTGGTATATATGTACCTACCAGTTTTTGTAGACTTAGGTACAATGAGATTTTCAGTTAAGGAAGTCATCGTAAGAAAGCCTGCCAATCAATGTACCTACAATCCACCAACGCTATAAGCATTCATTTGTAAGAGAAATCTTTTTTCATACTTACATATCGTTATAAAAGCATTATCGGTTTTTAAATCAAAACATTGAATGCTCGAGTTCAATTAATCTACGTTTCAATGTTATTGCATCGAGTGCAATTGAGATATTGCGAACAATATGTGCCGTATGACCACAGCTATGAGTGATGTATCAAACAAAGCTGTGTTTTGTTGTTTTACTATGTTCGCTGGCGGTTTCGTGCGGAATACATGTGGAAGTAAAACAGGGAACGTTGATAGGTACAGTCGGCGAGACCGTGTTTGATAGGCGCCCTTACTATGCTTTCTATGGTGTGCCGTACGCTAAAGCACCTACTGGAAAACTACGGTTCAAAAATCCCAAGGCGCAGATAAAATGGAAACGCCCTTTTGATGCAACAACAGAATATCACGGCACTTGCGCTCAAACATCTTTGGTCCACAACGATCGTATACAAGGGTATGAAAATTGTCTACACATGAATATATACACCCCATATCTCCCTAGAAATGACGCCGATGAACTTCTAAAGCCTGTAATAGTTTGGATACATGGATACGCCTTCATGAACAGCTTCAGTCATATCCACGGCGGTGACTTTATTCTAGATAACGATATCCTGTTCGTTACCGTCTCGCACAGAATTGGCGTGTTCGGTTTCCTCAAAGTAAACGATACCGACAATAATTCCAATATGGGACTGAGAGATATAATAATGGCTTTGAGATGGATACGGAAAAATATACATAAATTTAGTGGCGACAAGAACAGAATAACAATAATGGGAAGTGGGTCTGGTGCCACATTCCTTTCGATATTATTAACGACAAAATTTAGAACGATGTTTTCAAAGATCATTTTGCAAAGCGGCGCATTGTTTTCTCCGTCTTTGTTTTATGGAAACTACAAGTTAGAGAGAGATAGGCTGAGAGAAGCGCTACTAAAAAGAGGTATAAAAGACATAATGAAAGCTTCTACCAACGATCTGCTCGCGGCGTCACATAACATTTATAGCAGAAAAGAAATTATGAATTTTCAACGACCTATTATCCCCTTTTCGCCTATTATTGAAGCGCATTCTAACAGATCCATAATCACTGAAAGACCTGATATTGCTTATACGAATACAAAGAAAATGCAACCTAATATACCGATACTTATAGGATTCAATACTGAAGAAAGCATACCCGAAGTGATACCGTTTTTACAGAACCCGCTTTTGCTGAAATCTTTCACATCGCCATTTAAATTTATGGTACCATTCTCTGATGGCTGTAGTTACAATTATACCACAAAACAATATAAAGAGGTTGGTGACAAACTCAAGTGGACTTACTTCAAAGACGGCTTATCTGAGAAATCAATTTTGGATTTCCTTAAATTTACAACAGACCTCTTGAAATATCCCGTATACAGGTTTGTACAGAGTCACATGCGGAAGAGAGACAGCAAGATATACGTGTACAAGTTCCATCACAACGGAATATTCAGCGCAGTCAAAGCTACCGCCATGTCTGGCGTTAATACAATAGTAAAGGGCTCTTCGAATGGAGACGAAGTGTGTTACATTCTCAAATGCGAGCCACTGTGGGAAAATTACGTTAAAATCATGAATAGTACAACAGATAAAGATCGAATTTTTATCAAAGAAATCGTGCAGCTTTGGGCTAACTTCGCCAAATATGGTGATCCCACACCCTCAGCTGATGATGGCTATATAACATGGCCGCCAATGACGGCGAAGGATGATAATGTACTGCTGATTAGTAGACCAAGCAAGGTAATAAGTTCAAGAGTAGAAAAGAAAATGTTCAACTTTTGGAATGAATTGTACAGGGATTTCTATTCGCCCGAACATTGCAGTGAAACAAGGCACGATGAACTATGAGTTTAAGACTTCTTTATGTCCGCTGGTTTGTCTGTGTCTTTATTGGTCAAAAAACACAAACGTTAGCATTGGTGTGACGATTTTTTATAAACTAAATTTAAGGACTAGCTTTTTTTAATTACTTTAATTAGTTTAATTGTAGTAATATATAATAATAAAAGCTTTTTATTTCTTAAATGTTTGTGACAGTAGTCTATCCCCTATTTCATTCCCTTACAGTTTTATACTAACGACAAAAGTTGCTTATATCCTTCTGACTGAAGGCCGCACATTTAATTATATACTTAATATAATTTACACTTTCCCACTAGGAACTCCGAAGTGATAGGCAGAGATGTAACACGCCTTTGTTTCGCCGGAGATATATTTTGATACCATCATTGCAGATGGCGTCCGTCACCGCTTTTCAAGCACCACTATGCATACGTCTTTGAACTTCTTGTATGCAATTAACTCTCGTAATTTTCCTTCACCAACTTTACCGATACTCGAACTTGCGACAAAGATTCCACGACTACTAAAATCCTCAGACATCCCCAACAGTCACAGTTCTTAGACTTTACAATATTAGAACTAAAGTCTAGATATTACTGACCTGACATTCACGCCATCTATAGCTTTTTCATTGTTATCTGTGAATGCGAACACCTCATTTCTATTGATGAAGAAGGAATTAGCAGTCTTCTCCATAAGTTTGAAGTGTCCAGAGTACGCAATGTCAGCGCAATCGCTATTCGGCTCTCCCATCAAGGAGTACGGTATCTCCACAAATGTATTTGTTTCTATGTCTAGTCTTTCATAGACTGACAGTGGGCCTATTAAAAAGTTATCTGAATCGTTGTGTGGGCTAAGACCGGCCGAGTTCAGAGTGAAGTTGCAATTGAACCCATTGTAAACTCTCAATTGGGCCAAGCCTGATGACACTGGGGTACCATACGTTGGCTGCAATAAACATTAACAATTATTATTCTTGTAAACAATATTTATATTACCTTATGTGTATCTATTCGTGTTAAAAGGAGGGTTATCTACCTATTTATTATGAGTATTTGACTTTGAAGAGCAACGGCATTCAGAGCTTGTACCCAAACGTGGCGAATTGAAAGCCCTACCACCTGCTGTCAATTATTACTATAATAATGTTGTGCTCAAGTGGCCGCAAAGTGCGAGAATATTCCAGAAGAAGATTGGCTACGAGAGACAACGTAATTGGAGTTTAACGGCCGCCATACCCGAAATCGGTCGGAGCACATCATCATACAGTAACGATAAAAAAATTAAGTTACTTTGCATTATAATTATATTAATGAACTTTAGTTCCAAAAACAACAAAATCATCTATCTTGACACGCCATCTGACGCGTCGGGTACTACCAATACACCTCTTCCTACCCCTTCGGGGATTCTTATTACAATCGATTTGGTACCCATAGAGTTTATAAACTAGGCGTGATTAATGCAATAATCATTACATGTTACAAAATCTCCCGCCGTCTGTCTGCCTGTCTATTCTCGATAAACTCGAATACTGAACAAATTTTCGTGTCATTTTTATCAATAGACAGAGTGATTCACGAGGAAGGTTTAAGCGTTTAATTTGTTAAGGTTTTGTTTTGTAGAAGAAACACGCGGACATTATATGCTCTTCTACCAGGGCGAAGCCGGGCCGCTAACGTATTTGGATGATGATGACGTACCAGAAGATTTAGTTCGACGATTCCGGAGATGATGAATGCGCACGCGGCTAGTACTCCTCCCCATATCATCTTGTGTAAAGGCTTCTTAATCAGCTTGCACCACGTCAGGAACGGATAGATTGCCTTGAAGTGAAACCGACCATTTAACTATTTTCAGGAACGCAATTAATTTAACATCTATGAAACAGAGAGATGATTCGTTTGTTTTAACGCTAAAATCTTCTAAGTATCCTATTTAAAACAAACTTTGGCGTTGTATAGCCCGCCTATCGTGGATGTCTGTTTGTAATAATAAAATAACCTTTTGTATTAAACGCAGTCAGGAGCTCTAACGGCCGTCAATGATTTGAGTAACAATATATACTTTAGCGTGTATCATATTGGTAGGATTATAGAGAGGCAGAGTTTGTTTGAAAGCCCCAATTTTAGGATCTACCGATCCAATTTGAAAATAACGTTAGGCATCAGATAGCCCATTTCTGAGAAAAGCTATAGGCGATACATGGTCGCACTACTACCCAAGGGTTGATCATGAAATCGGTGTACAATATACCTAGCAGGTGAACTTATACTTACCACTTCAAATAAGGGAATGAACACCAATATCAGCAGTGGATTGAGGACTTGCATTTGATCGGCCTTCAAGCTGAAACTACCAATATCGTGGACCATTCTGTCTGCTTGGAATGTCCATCTTGATCCCTGTTTGAAATAAGAAGGATGTATTAAATAAACATACACTAGCTGATTTACTTTGATTCACAGGAGTGAAGGAGCTAGCGGTTTTTTTTTTTATACAACAAGAGTGGCAAACAAGCATACGGTCCACCCGATGGAAAACGGTTACCGCAGCCTATTTACGCTTACAATACCGAAGTATCACTTGCGCGTTGCCACTCTGTGTTCGGAAAGCTATACTGTGTTGGCAGCATAATGAGACTAATCCCTCTGCTTCCAACACAATGTAACAATCCTCCCCCCACCCCAAGGAGCTCATTACTGGAAACCTTATTCACCGCGTAGGAACACAACACAATAAATTGTGTTATTTGGCTACGGACTTCTATAAGGCGGAGGTCCTGCCCCAGTCGGGCAGCTCCAAATTCGAACGGGAAACCCGTTATGCCCTACCTCTCTAACTAGGTTGGATTTCAATGGTAGGTTTATCCTGGAATTAAACATCGCCGACGAAACGGTAGTTGAATGAAAGGGCTCAAAGATATACTCGTATTTCTCGATTTCTCGATTATATATGTATATCAGTACAATCGGCCCAACCTTTTATGAGGAGTTGGGTAACAAGCATACGTACAGAAGAATTAATTATATTATATATTGAGATATAATTATCTGATAGAATGTTTTAATAACGTTGAATCCATTTCAAGGCGGCCAGTCAATTACCTAGTTGTTTCTTTTTAATTGTACCTGAACCATTGTACTTTCTGAAAGGACTTGTTTCAACATATTTGAAAAATGATACTACTCAAATAAGGTGGTGAAAGTGAGCTGTATTACGACCTCGCGAATTTTATACATTGGCTGTAAGATAATAAGTACATATATATTCATATCATCACGCCGATTCCCTAACAGACTAGGCAGTGGGTATTGAGCGCCAAGTCTCCCTAGACTTACATACCTCTTTCGCTTCGCCCATATTCATAAGTCACTTCATACATGCTCGGTCACTCGCTCGTCGGTTTCGAGCATGTATGAAGAGAATGAAATATAATAAAAGTTTGTAAATGTTATATGTAGCTATTCACCCAGTAATCGTATCTAACTCACCTGCTGATCAAACAAGGCCCAGAAGACAGGGAGCGGGATGAACAGGACTAGTACTCTGAGGAGTGATTTGATGTCATCGATCAGATTGGTGTCGTATTTGTCATCCGCGTGGTCCAGCCAATGCTCTCGCTTCTCCTTGCTTCTGACAGACTTGATCACGGCGTGCTGGGAACAAACGCGTTACTACACTAACGTTACAAAGGAGAAGAAACCAAAATGATCTCATTGATTAAAAATATTGCATTAGATACCCCTAACGAGAAAGGCTATATACTAACTGCGTGCGTGTTATTGTTATCCTATGTGTTTCAAAATCAAAATATTTTATTTCACATAGGCCTAAGATGGGCACTTATAAAGCGTCGAAAAAGGTGCAAGGTTCGGGTTGGTCGTTGCCATGGAGAAGAATCGGCTAGAAACTCCATGGTTACACTTGGAAATTTGCAATCCAGCTAATAATAGTCCTTGTGCTAATTTAATCAAATCCTGTTCAGAAGTTAGTCACTTATAGGTGCCAACGTGACAAACACACAGCCCGTCGCCGTTTCTCAAGCACGAGCTAAAAAGACAAGATTAATTATAGGTGTGGACAGAACTTGTGCTTATACTTATGCAGGCTTCCTCTCGATGTTTTCATCCTCACTAACACTCGCGGTGCGATTAATCCCTGTACTTTTAAGTTCAGAAAGAGTAATTAGTGCTCAATTTGCAATATTTTCGTTACAGACAACTCCGTTAAAATGCAATTTAGTTACTTTATCCTTGCACAATCGCAATAGTTTCATTACCTTCACGAATAAATGTCTGTAAAAACCAACGGCATTGATTCAAAAGCATTCATTGGAACAAGGTTGGCAATCAGAGGTGGACTACACATATAAAATAATTTTTTATGTCACTTGCAGGCTACTGATAAATCGCTGAAATACGAGCGCAGGGCTGTCGCTCATCTAGAACGTATGACGAAATAAACGGAAATTTTGTTTGCAATTTCGATATTATTAAAGGTTTAACAAAATACACCTTTATTAATATCCAATTTTATAGGGATGGAAGGTTTTATATATATCCTTAGCTATGTGCAATAGAATAGCTTCAGTTGTCAGCTAATACAAATCGCAATAAAGTTTTAATTTATTTAAAAGGCGATTTCGATAATAGTAAGGAATAAGTTAGTAGTAAGAATACCAAGATGATATGCCGAATAAGCTTCATAAAGATTATATATATAATTATATATTACATATATAATGATGACGAATTCTTGAAAGTAATATCAATACTCTATATTTTTTTTTGAAAGTTAGACTGTAAAATACTTTTAAATTACTTTTGTTTAGTCCAAGTTTCACTCGGGATTCTATTAAAAGCAAAAATATCCTCAACGTACTGCTCTCCAGCGGTTTTCAAATTACTATTTGATATATTTTCACTGACTGTTAGTGCTATATATGTATCTATATCTATTAACACACGAGAACCAGTATTTTTTTATGACAGGTTAAAAATGTCCTTTATTCCACACATAAGTAGAAAAAAAGTTTCCTCTCGATGTTTTCCTTCACCGTAAAGCTCGTGGTGTGACTAATCACTGTACTTAAGTTCAGAAAAACTCATTGGTACAGGCGGGATTTGAACTTGCGACCTTTGCGTCTTAATCTTATCTTAATATCTTAATATTATATTCATCCGATCGCAATAAAATATTGCAAACATAATTTGTTAGGGATTTTTTAGTCTTAAACTAACTACTTAGGTTAGGGTGTGGTTAAAATATTGCATTTGATCAACGCATTAGATCGCTCTTCAAACTTATTTGCTATGCCACGAGCCACTCGACAGGTAAATAAGTGCATTGCAAACAACAATCTCCAAGGCGCGAATGCAAAATGCGTAGTATACCTTGAACTGTTAGCTAACTTTACGTTGAATTTAATAAAACACGTATGTGTCAAGGCGGTACACCAATAAGAAGTGGCAACCCTACTAAGTACTTGAACATCACGATAACTTCAATATCTTATGTCGCTTTAATCAGCATAAGTGTCTAATAAACTTGTTACGTTATTTTTATTTTATTTCGGATCGCAGAAATACAAAACTCGAAGTTACGTTAAACGTTTATCAATATATATACAAAGTAACATACATATTTACACGCACGGGGTGGGCAGAGAGAGTAGACCGCCAGTTCTCTCTGGACTTCCAGAACTCATTTGCTACGTCCACATTCATCAGTCTCTCATACATGCTCCCCGGTAAAAGTACATACTTATATTATAAGTACCTAATATAATATATCCTCACGCCTTCACATAAGGATCCCCGAAGGGGTATGCAGAGGTGTATAGGTAATACACACACCCACTTTCCGCCAGAGATATTTGTTAGGTGCCAACGTGACTGATGGCGAGTCCATCGCCGATACTCAAGCACGACTATGCATACGCCTTTGAATTGCTTCTCAGACATATGCAGGTTTTCCTCCCGATGTTTCCCTTCACCGTAATGCTCGTGGTGTGACTAATCACTGTACTTAGTTAGAAAAACTCATTGCTACAGTCGGGATTCGAACTTGCGATCTTTGTGTCGCAGGCAACTACTCGAACCACTTAAAATTGAGCAAAAACAAAATGGTTTCTAGCGTGGGAATAACGCAGACGTATAAGGAGGGCAGAAAGAACTGGTACATAATATAACTTTTTATTTGTAATGTTATTGTGTAGTGTTCATTACTATAAAATATAATATATTCATAATATAATATAAAATATATTCAATACAAAAAAAGCCGTGGTGGCCGAGTGGTTCGAGCAGTTGCCTACGACGCAAAGGTCGCAAGCTCGAATCCCGACTGTACCAATGAGTTTTTCTGAACTTAAGTACAGTGATTAGTCACACCACGAGCTTTACGGTGAAGGAAAACATCGAGAGGAAACCTGCATACGTCTGAGAAGAAATTCAAAGGCGTATGTATAGTCGTGCTTGAGTAACGGCGATGGACTCGCCATCTGTCACGTTGGCACCTAATATACCTCTGGCGGAAAGTGGGTGTATAGGTATTACCTATACACCTCTGCCTACCCCTTCGGGGACCCTTGTGGGAAGGCGTGAGGATATCATTACTATAACTGGTAAATCAATGAATGAATAAAGCAAACCACGCCGATTTCTAGGATAGGGTGAGTGAGTGAGACTAGTCGTATTATTATAAAGTACCTGGATGACCGAGCTTAGCTCGGTATTTTTCAGATTTATATTTTTTTCGTACGAATGACATACTTATGACAACCAAACACTCATTGGCTTAAAGTTTGTTGCTTAGCAACGCTTTGTTGTTGCTGTGTCGGTAAAGCAGTGGGGAAATTCATATACTTTCAATGCCTAAAAACACGGATAAAACGACTTTTTTTTAAAATGAAACCTAGCTAGATCGATTTATCGCCCCTGAAATCCCCCCCTTACCAAATTTCATGAGAATCGTTGGAGCCGTTTCCCAGATTCAGATTATATATATAGATATATACAAGAATTGCTCGTTTAAAGGTATAGGGGATATATATATCTAAACGAGAACAACCAATCGATGTTTGTGTTTGCACATCCATCACACTGTTTTTTTTCTATTTGTCATTGTTATGAGCAACGTAATTATTAGCAATTGTTTTCGCATGTAAGTATAGTACATATGTATATAATGCTTTGTTACCGCCGCCCTCGAGCCTCGAGCACAATCCAGTTAAACGGTAGGTAACTTTACTGATAAATTCAACCTGTCGGCTGTCCTCACCTTCAGCTTATTTGTCCTTTGGAGTGTGTCCACTTACTCATATGTTATCGAGAAAGATATGCAACCATTGTCCTATAACTTCAAGTATTATAAATAGTAAAGATTAAATAGTAGAAGATATAAAAATATTATAAAAAATACAAAGCAAAAGTGTGTGCAAGAAGAGGCAAAGGAAGGCCACGTTCCAAAAACCAGGAACAAATCGATCGGACGCTCAAGGACGGGAACGTCAAGAGTACTCGAAACCGACGAGCATGTATGAAGACACTGATGAATGTGGACGAAGCGAAAGAGGTATGTAAGTCTAGAGAGAACTGGCGCTCTATACTCTATGCCTACCCCGTTAGGGACTCGGCAAGATCATATGTATGTATGTATAAAAAAATAATAGAAGAATAATAATTAAAAAGTAGACGAAGAGAATAAAATACGATTGCAGCGCTATCTATCGGGGTCCAATTGTTCAAAGCATCCAGAGACCCATGCAAATATATATAAAAAATAATAGAATTTGATCCAGCCTTTATGGAGGAGCTGTAGAGGATGTTTATGGAAAGGAGAAACAAGTACGGATCCGCCTGATGGTAAGCGGTTACCGCTGCCTATGGACGCTTGCAACAACGTGATTTCGTTCGCGCGTTGCCTACCCAGCACCCTTTTTGAGGGAAATCCGCAACGGAGAGTTTATTGCACAGCCTGACCGTCAGTGGATTCATAATAAGATTCATCTTAGGAGAGGACGATGACGATGAGATACCCCTCCAGGTCAAAAAGGAACATCTCGTCCATTTATATACAAAAAAACATCAAACTTGGATAAGGCGTAAAAACCTAGCAGACAATAATTTTTTCCGGCTTGTAGGTTTGTAGTATATTATTATAGCGTTACGTATGTATTTGTATTTATTTAAAGGTCACCAACATAGAAAACACTTTTTTTTTATACAACAAGAGTGGCAAACAAGCATACGGCCCATCTGATGGGAAACGGTGACCGCAGCCTATTTACGCTCACGATACCGAAGTATCACTTGCGTGTTGCCACTCTGTGTTCGGAGAGTTATAGTGTGTTGGCAGCATAATGGCTTAAACTTTAACTTAAACAACTATTAATTAACATGGTACATGTATACTCGGTGAGTGCCACTACAATTAGGTATAGGTGGTGTCGGCATGCAATAAACGAACAAGAGCATAATTGTTATTGAGTTTACACAGCACAAGAGAAATTATAACTAATTTTGAATGTTACAAAATATATGTCGATTAACCTTGCACACAGCTACATGGAAATTATCTTGTATTTCATGCCTATAAATGGCTCCAATAACCAAACGCCGCAGAACCTTTGTCGTGTAGTTAATTTGGACGTGCCATAATTATTCTCAGCCTGTCCTATGCACTGCATTAATTGACATAAGCATGAGAACAATGTTGTCGAATACACAACGGGTTTCGTTGAACAATGTCTAAACGCCTAATGATATTGCAACGCTATAACAGGGTTCGTCCCTAAATATTATACAAGCTGCGGTGGCCGTGTGGTTCGAGTAGTTGCCTGCGACACAAAGATCGCAAGTTTGAATCCCGACTGTACCAATGAGTTTTTCTGAACTAAAGTACAGTGATTAGTCACACCACCAGCTCAGGTGAAGGAAAACATCGAGAGGAACCTGCATACGTCTGAGAAGCAATTAAAAGGCGTATGTATGTACGTATAGTCGTGCTTATATAACGGCGATGGATTCGCCATCTGTCACGTTGGCACCTAATGTATATCTCTGGCGGAAAGTGGGTGTGTGGGTACTACCTATACACCTCTGCCTACCCTTTCGGGGACCCTTGTGGGAAGGCGTGAGGATGAGAGTAATACATTCTTCACATGCCATGAGCTAGCAAAGTAAGTCTAGTTATGAAATGTAAGACGATGCTCGTCAGACAAATGGCCGTGACCGTGTCAATACGGTATAATGTTCCTATCGTTTTTATTGTTTTTTTTCCTCTTAGTTTATATTCGACCGTCATGAAGGTTAGTGAGACTGCGCTAAAGTCATTGCCGTATCGTTCTAAAATACGAGGTCTTAAGAATCTCATTGTTTATGTTCTTTTTTTAAAAAACATTTACTACAGAATAACGGAAGATCTATTATTCATAATTTCGTTTTTTATTTTCATTTCATAGTTCTATGCGAAATGCCTAGTCATCAATTTGATCGGCCCATAAAGTAAGTTAATGTACACCAATATTGTAAAGAGAAAAGATTTGATTGTATTAGATTAACTTAAAAAATTATTAACAGATTTTAAAAAAATCGCTGATTTATGGCAAGTTACATTTCTTCGAAGAAACGTGAATTATTTTTTTTATCTCATACCTACATACTTCGTCCGCGTGGAATTTAACAAAAAAAATATTTTTCGGTCTCTTATTGGCCTAAGTTCTCCTTTTTACGTGAGGTATCTGCAAGTGAAAGTCCCCTCGAAATAAGTCCAGCCGTTTCAGAGATTAGCCAGAAAAAACAGCCAGACAAAAATTGAAAAAAATATATTTTGGTATATGTACCGTTTGAATTTGAATAATACAAACATACACTCGAATTTAATTTATTTGTATAGATAAGGATAATGGCATTTAACATGGGTGTAACCGCAGCGACTAGTTTTAGTAGTTTCTAGTGTTGAATAAAATTAAAATACAATACTCACAGTCATACAAGTGGAAACTCTTCCCAGGATATTGCCTGCTGGGTTTTTGATGATGTAAAACCTTTTACCCAGCACGAAGAACACTGCAATTTTAAAAGAAAAAAATATTAAAAAAAACTATAAAAGGAATGCTTATTATAAAGACATATAATAAAAGGCATTTTAGTGGCGATGTAGCCCGTTCCAAATAAGAAAATAACTGTTCCAAAATATCTTTCAGATCTTTCAGCCAAGCAAACTGACAATCTCAATTTAAGCAGCTATAGTTCAATAGTAGTCTGTGGCTGTTATTTTAATTGTCAATTGGATTGACCGCATTTCCTTGATAAAGGGCTAAGAAGGCCAGCGGGTCGATACATGAGAACATTTGAATTGCCGGTAAATGTGCATCGATTTAGCAACGATCTCATTCGAAAGAGGATAGGGTCAGGCTATTGGTCATCCCTTTTACGCTTCCATGTTCGTTTGTCAGTGTCTCAGAAACCTGTTACCTCACAACATAGTAAAATCTCCTGTTCCGAAGTTTTATATATAAAAAAAAATTTTGGGCAAATTAGTACCAACTTTAAATTAAGAACTACATGATATTCCCATAAAACAGTTAGTAGGAAAATTAACAAAAGCGAAGTTTTGCACTTCATATCTGCATAGACCTAAGTTAACACACATGAGTTGTATGAAGGGTAAAGAGTCTCTCATGACGTATGTATAGTGAGGCCAAAGGGATGAGAAGAAGTGGAAGGCATTGCATTAGAGACGCCGACGAGAGGCGAGCTTTCAAATTTACAATATAGATAGGCAGACAGGCAGCTACAATCTCTTTTCTCCCAAACCATTTTGAATAGGCCGAATATCTTCTCAGATTGGGATTCATGGGGATTCACTGTAAAGGCACTATTGTGATATATCACCGTCCTAAGTTCAGAAAATCCTATTGGTGCACCGAGGTTTGAACCTGGAATATATATATTTTTTAGGATTCCTTAAACTACTCGCGGATCCTAGTTACAGATTTATAGAATACTCTACCGAAAAAGAAAAAAACAGATTTAAACCCTATAGGTATACGAATAGGGATCAAATCTGTTTATTTTTCTTTGAAAGATTACCATAATTCCGCCCTTATAATAACAGATTTACAGACTTACAAATTGATACAATCATCAGGATGCCAGGTACACCGAAAGCCAAGGAGTAGCAGTCTTGTTCGCCGAAGCAGTGAACTTCCGCCCTTAGGATAGGCGTGAGGAAGGTCGAGAGAAGACTGCCGGCGTTTATGGCGAAGTAGAAGAGTGAGAAGAAATATCCGAGGTACCGCTCCTGTTCAGGCAGCTTGAACTGGTCGCCGCCGAAGGCCGACACGCACGGCTTAATCCCTCCCGTGCCGAATGCAATCAACAGCAATGCTATTATTGTAAATGCTCTGCAAGTTTATTAATGGGTTAATGGTTATTTATAAAGGAGGTAGATAAGAAGGTAGAATTAACCAAGGAGATTCGATATATCCTCCTCACACATGCTTTTTGTTGGTAAATTCGTTGTCCCGATCTTCTAACCTGATTCTTATATAAACCTCTGTCCTATATGCTATGCTACCTATTGTATGTGACTAGATAGACCACGCCGTCCCATAATAGTTCCCGGCCCTTGCAAGCGCAGGTTCGAGCAGTGCCAATAGTTCACACCGAGCTCCATAATACTCAAATTAAATTAAAAAATAATTAAATGAACTAGTACAGCCTAAGTTCCTAGCTCGCGAACCAACACGCTCGAAGTCGAGGTCTGTATCCCACTTGTGCCTTTAACTGTGATTACTACGCACTTAAGAAATCTCTGGTGTCTTAGTCCTTGTAACACTGTGTGTAACAAATATTTAGATTAAAAATACTTACAACGTGGGTAATGGGACCGGAGGCATAGCAGTTACTGAGATCAAAACGCTCCCGGCAGCATATACCAGCGATAGATACAGTATAGTTCTGAAAGAAATAAAATTATAAAACTTTGTTACTAAATAAAATTTAATGTAAACAAAACCTTTTATCTCAATAAAAAGAAAACAAAGTAGTCATGTTGTCCCGCAAGAAGGTGCCAAGAAGGCTGGCAGCATTGCCACGTTGAAAGGCAATGCTGATTCTTAGCGCAAGATACCAGCCTACTAAAGTAAAAAATATCGTGTGTGTCTGTTAGTTCCTCTTTCACGCAAAAATTAGAAAACGAATAGTATAGATAAACGGATTTCTTAAAAATCTGAACTTTTCTACCCTTATCTCACGCCCTTATTAGGTTTTTGCAATAAAATGTCTTTCCCTACGATAAAATCTGCTTGCCAAATTAAATTACGATTCGATCCAGCCGTTAACTTGAGAAAGGGTATTAAACAAACAAACGGAGTTACTTTCGCATTTATTATCATATTACTATGGCTATACAGGTGACATTCAACCAGCCAGTATGCAGATAGTATGAAATTTCGCAAACTTTATGTGCAATCCTTCGCCATCTTTGGAGAGGTCACGGAGAACGGAGGACTTTACCCAAAATATACACCTACCCGGTACAATATCCAATACTCATATATTCTTCACTTCAAAAGCATTAATAAGTTTTAACATATATCTTTATCCTCCAACATAATTGAGGACAAAGTTTGAGTAATTTTGTATTTCGACGAAATACCCAAACTTTGTCACAATTAGAAACT
This sequence comes from Drepana arcuata, assembly GCA_016069955.1. Classification (NCBI taxonomy): domain Eukaryota; kingdom Metazoa; phylum Arthropoda; class Insecta; order Lepidoptera; family Drepanidae; genus Drepana; species Drepana arcuata. Next base: position 26,883 of record JACCPG010006913.1, read on the forward strand.
ATATCCTATCAGCTAAACAAATAGAGTTTAGATTCCAGAAATACGTCAATCAATGGGTAGGATGAACAGTGAAGAGAAGTGACTCACGTTTGTTAATTTTTTTTTAAGAATACAAATTTTTATTAGCTTGATAAACAAAATCGTAAATGGCAACAAACTTACTAGGTAAATACACAAAATATAGTTAACAAGGGCTCGGAATGGATCATGATGAGACCGAATCGTATTCAATGGATGAGTGAATCAGATATACAAAGCAAAAGTGTGTGCAAGAAGAGGCAGAGGAAGGCGACGTTCCAACTACCTGGATCAAATCGAACGGACGCCAAAGGACGGGAACGTTAAGAGTACTCGAAACCGACGAGCATGTATGAAGAGACTGGTGTGTGTGGACGCGGAACGTGTACGAAGGACGTGGACGAAGCGAAAGAGGTATGTAAGTCTAGAGAGAACTGGCGCTCTATAATCTCTGCCCAGGGAGTCTGCCTAGGGATTCCCCGTTAGGGACTCGGCGTGATGATATGTATATACATATCATATATATATACATATATATGTTCATCACATAGTTTCCTGCACGGGGTATGCAGTAAAAGAAGAGCGCTATTTCTTTCTAAGCTTTCAGAGCTCTTTCGCTTCATCCAAATTCACACTTTATAAATGCGCGCCGGTTTCGGGAACCCTTGACGTTCCCATTCTTGAGTTTCCGATCGTTTCCAGACCCTTTCTTATAATCTATTTCGCCGATTCGCTGAGCCTTATTCCATTCAACCTTTCAGCTTAAAAAACTTGTAGTCAAGGCCTACATTTGATAAAAAAAAATATGTTTGAAAATGTTACCTAAAGCGACCCAGCCAGCCGTCGGCGATCATGGCGCCCAGAAGGGGAAAGAAATAAGCGAACATCGTAAACACGTGGTAGATGACCGTAGCTCCGTTGTCCGTGTATCCCAATTTGTCGCGGAGATACAGCGAGAGGATAGCTAAAGAAAAAAACATTGTTTATAAACACCAAGCGAATCACGGAACTGACACACCTAGACGACATTTTTCTTTGAGTGTTCACTACATTATCTGTGGACAAACATTTTCAGCAGATAATTTCACTGTCAAACAAATTATAGGTATCGGATAGCGTGAACGCTAGCAGAGAAGGATTCTAGAGAGGGGCATTTCAGAATAACTCATTTCATTTTATCTTAGCGTTTGAATTCGCCATCTTGATATTATATATATATCCTCACGCCTTCCCACAAGGGTCCCCGAAGGGGTAGGCAGAGGTGTATAGGTAATACCCACACACCCACTTTCCGCCAGAGGTATATTAGGTGCCAACGTGACAGATGGCGATGGCCATCGCCGTTACTCGAACACGACTATACATACGCCTTTGAATTTCTTCTCAGACGTATGCAGGTTTCCTCTCGATGTTTTCCTCCACCGTAAAGCTCGTGTTGTCACTAATCACTGTACTTAAGTTCAGAAAACTCATTGTCACAGTCGGGATTCGAACTCGCGATCTTTGTGTCACAGACAACAACTCGAACCCCTAGGCCACCACGGCTAATTTACGATTTACGTAGTAGTATATACTTTATTATCCAGTAGATATACAATTCATATGGAATTCATCTGAGTTAGGGTCGTGTTTATATATACATCGCTGTCTAGTTTCACAGCACAACTCCGTTTAATTTGGAACTAGGTCAATTTGTGTACAATTGTCCTAAGGTATTTACGGCCGTATAACTCCAGTAACGCCGCGAGGAGCAGCTAGGATCTAAAATATACATTTTGTGAATATTAACTACCACAATTTTAATGGGGCTAGTTACTCATAATGGAATCACCTCAGTAGTAAATAAATCGACACTTGTATATAGAGGTGATGGAATGGGAAAATCCCTTGGTGATTGCATCTTCTGAATCTATTGTTTATTTTCGCTTTTCGCCACTCGGGTTTCCGGAAAGGTAGGCTAACTTAGCCGAGTCCTCCTCCTCCTTCCTCTTCCTCTCTTCCCCTCTACCTTTCCTTCTAAAATGTTTCTAAAGAAGCTATCATGTCGTATAAGGTGGCCTATCATCTTTCCTCTTCTATTCTCGACTGTTTCCAGCAGAATTCTTGTTTCTTTAACTCTTTTCAGCACGTCTTCGTTTGTCACCCTTCCGTCCAGCAGATTTTTTCCATCCTTCTCCAGCACCACATTTCAAATGCCTCCAACACCTCTCTATCCCTCTTTGTCATTGTCCACGTCTCACAACCATATAGTGCAGTGCTCCAGATATATGTAATCTTATACGTCGTGATATTTGTCAACTGCTTACTAAGTTTTTGCTTCATGTATATATTCATGCCTTTCCATAAGGGTCTCCGAATGGGTAGGCAAAAGCGTATAAGTAGTACCATCACACCCACTTTTCGCCGGAGATATATTTTTGGGGCCAACGTGACAAATGTCGAGTGCATCGTCCTTACTCAAGCACGAGTTTCCTCCGATGTTTTCATTCACCCCCAAACTCGTGGTGGACAGTCAGGGTTCAAATCTATGTGTTACAGGCGTTACAGGCAACTACTCGATCCACTCGGCCACCACGGCTCGTTCGCGTAGTAATAATAAGATACATATCTATTTATATAAGTAGGTATAAATGTCGTTATCTAATTCACACAGTTAAAGCTTTGCTTACTTTAATGCTAGGTCCATATGATTGAAATTGTCTCAAAATTGATTAGCGAATTTGCGATAGCAATTATACATAACGATGCAAGTCTTTAAAACTTAAGAATATGAAAGTCTTTAAAAAAGACAAAATTCAAATATTCGCAAGTGGCAAACTGACGTTGAGCGTAATTCGCTTCAGTCTAGAATATATACACATACATACATATAAATAAATATTCGCTGAGCATATTATATATTAGATGTATCGACAAAAACAATAGAAGAAAAACTCACTTCGCATTCCATAGTAGGAGAATCTTTCACAGAATTCATTTGTCACAATGAAACCTACAGCCTTCGGGTACGGTAATTTCTGAAACAACAAATCACTATTACTTATCACTCGTATCATAAAACAGGTTGAAGTTTCCCTGGAGATAAAAGCGCGAGCGATACCCCTGGTGTTGCAAGCGTCCACAGGCGGCGGGAAACCGCTTACCATCCACAGAATTTGCCTTTTAAAAGTTGAATAATCATAAAACTTCAAAATTAATTTGATAGTCTTTCAAGGAAGGTTTTTATGAAATTGGGCTTAAAATGCCTCGCAGTCTTATCAAAACGGTAAAATTTATTTGTAATATTATAAAATATAAAAATTATAGTACTGTTAGTAACTCCTTAAAACATTATCTGTTTGTAGTCCAGCCGTTTCGTAGATAAGCCAGAACAAACAGACAGGGAGGCAATATGTGAACTTTAATTTTATTTATGTATACATATAAAGTAGACATATCGTGTATTTTAATTTCAACAAGTAAGCTTCGCAGTCCTGATATATATATTCTTCTAAATTGCAACCATCTTAAGCCGGGGCGTATCGCAAGTACCATATAACTGTATACACACATAATATGTATTATGTATAGCTTGCTACTAAAACACGCTCCATCCTAACTTATATATATATATGTATCTATATATATAATAAGGGGGAAGCCGGGGTGAACCCTGCTCAGTAATTCGGCCCCTGTCGAGGTCTATTTATACGCAACGTGATAGCTTTGGATTTTAATTATTAATTTTGGATTTTAATTAAATTTAATAATTGGATTTGATGTAAACAATTTCATGTCTCACATATTGATATAGATAGAAAGTATGTCACTTTAGAATATGGTTTCATCACCTTGAAAAAAAAGGGGTAGATCGAATTTATCTTATCTTAGTCGCTGCTTGCAATAAGGTTTAAGGTTTAAAGAATTTATTATCAACAAAGACAGTTTGTCACTTATGCGATAACATAATTTTCACTAAGACTAAACACTCATCGTCGTCGTCGCCGACTTACTCCATATAGGCAGATTCCCTATGTGTACCAATCATCATTATTAGTAATAGTATAATATATTTATTTCTTAGTCTATAATTAATTATAAGAGACAAGAATATATTTAGCTAACTGTTTTTTAAATAGGTGAAATCAGTTTAATTTTTTTATGTTTGACGGTAGTTTGTTGTAAAGCTGTGCTCCCTCAACGGTCAACGTAGTTTTGCCGTAATTAGTCCGATGTTTGGGTATGGCAAGGTAGCTGGCTCGACGAGTTCGACACCCGATAACATTATTTCGTTCGGTGAACGTTATATTAGTATCAGTAGCAATACTTCTTCAATTCTCTTAGAAACAATAATATCAAGTTCCTTGTCGCACTTTGCTTGTATCTTAAAATTACGCCACACTTCGTCAACTAACTTCTGTACATTCTGTACTTTCGTATTTGATGAGATGTATTAAAGTGTTCGAAGAATTATTGGTATTAACTGGATTTGTCTATTTGAAACGACATCTTAATTAAACAATTCAACTTTGGTGAAAGTGTATTTGTACCTTAGTCTTGGATGTCCTATGTATGTATTTATGTATATATCTATCTATATAAGTAAATATATCGTTGTCTAGTTACAGTAACACAAGTTTTGCTTATTTTGGGACTAGGTCAATTTGTGTGCAATTGTCCCAGGTATTTATTATTATAATATAGTTATTTATTATTATTACTTAAAACTTGTGCTTAGCTATAAAATAATTCATGTAAAATATGTTGCGTTCAGCAAAGCTATCCTGTTACTAAATTATCTATGACATGAATAAACTACCAAACAAGTAATTCCTACCACATGCTCCGTTCTATCAAATTTTAGATAGAGATAGTGCTGACACTTATAAACCGACCTTTTCATTTTGAAATCATTTTTATCCCTGTACTTTGGGATTCTGATCAATAATATGGCGCATTGCGCCGTTTCTAGGTATTTTATATGCTTAACTATGTGAAATACATCTACGTTTGTTATTAAAGAATTAAAATAAATATCCTCACGCCTTCCCACAAGGGTCCCCGAAGGGGTAGGCAGAGGTGTATAGGTAATACCCACACACCCACTTTCCGCCAGAGGTATATTAGGTGCCAACGTGACAGATGGCGAGTCCATCGCCGTTACTCAAGCACGACTATACATACGCCTTTTGAATTTCTTCTCAGACGTATGCAGGTTTCCTCACGATGTTTTCCTTCACCGTAAAGCTCGTGGTGTGACTAATCACTGCACTTAAGTTCAGAAAAACTCATTGGTACAGTCGGGATTCGAGCTTGCGACCTTTGCGTAATTGTAGAATTACGAGTTTATGAATTAAGATGTAACAACAACACTTTGTCTACGGTCTATAATATATATATATATAAATATATAATATACTTTTTAGTTTTAGGTTCATAAATAAAAATATAAAAAAACATATATATATATATATATATATATACAAACAGATGACAAGTCCAACGTCATAAAACTGAGATTATTCTTAAACGTTATAAGTAGGTAATTTATCTCCCGTCGACTCGTTCTTTTCGTATGCAGGTTTCCTCTAGACGTTCTCCTTAGCCGTAAAGCTCGTGGTGTGATTAATATAAAATATTAATATTCCGCTCTTGCGCTTGCTACGACGACACGCAGAGTTCCTCACCGGGTTGGCAGAGAGAGTAGACTGCTAGTTCTCTTTTTAGGGCAACAAAGTCTTTTTAAAACGAGAGCGGGGCTGCTCTTTGATAAAAATCAAACCCACTTGATACGCAGTGAACTACCTATGTATCCAATTTAGATTGACAACACAATGTAACGAACTGGTTTTAACCAGTGTTCTAATCAAACGGAGAAGGGTCAATTAAAGCTAACTGCGTCTATTATTTTACATTTGGGCCATGCCTTGTTTCGAATTCCTGACTGCATAAGCTTGATGAAGCCGCCTTACTATTATTATTATTAACACTCTTCACGCCCACAAAGGTACCGAAGGAGTAGGCAGAAGTGTAATAAGACTCTCACGGCTGGAAAGACTTAGGAGAAACACGTCATGTGTTTCTCTCTATCCGCCTGAAATATATGAAAGTGCCAACGTGTCATGTAATAGAAACAATAATAAAAAATTATTTCACCAAATGGGTTACATAGGTATGCTTAAATTGTCTACACTAATATTATAAAGAGGAAAACTTTGTTTGTTTGTTTGGTTGTAATGAATAGGCTCTGAAACTACTTGACCGATTTGAAAAATTCTTTCTCTGTTGGGAAGCTACACTATCTCCGGTGAACATAGGCTATATTAAATTGGACCCGATAGGTGGCGCTGCGATCGAGTTTCAGGAATTTAACTTTTTCATCCGGGCGAAGCTATCCCTTTCTGTGTGTCTTAAGGTGGATTCGAGAATGGTTTAGATTTACAATTAGACCCGATAGATGGCGCTGCGATCGTGTTACGGGCAATTTAACTTTTTCACCCGAGTGAAGCTGGGCGGGACAGCTAGTAAACTATATGTAAATGTAACAGATTTTTACAGAGAGTACTGCATTTGCAACTGCTCTCGTTGCTAGACTGGGAGCCCGTCGCTTTCTCACACGCACAACCAATACACTTTGTAGGGAAACGACATCCTCTATTCGTCTGAAATGTACTCGTATTTACGAGCCAACGTACGGGACCCCTACGTTATTAGGCTAGGTGTTTATCATCTCATAGATCGTTGTCCCAGAGAAAAAAAAACTAATAATGATTGTGAATCATTATGGCTTTGAGGCGATGGGGCCCAACTTATTCTTCCACGAGATTAGAGGCACATTCACTATCCAGCGTGGCAATACGGTCTACTGATGTTATACCGATTTGGGTCAAATATATTATACATACATATCATCACGCCAAGTCCCTAACGGGGTAGGCAGAGAGTATAGAGCGCCAGTTCTCTCTAGACTTGCATACCTCTTTCGCTTCGTCCACATTCATCAGTCTCTTCATACATGCTCGTCGGTTTCGAGTACTCTTAACGTTCCCGTCCTTCAGAGTCCGATCTATTTGATCCAGGTAGTTGGATATATATATAATATAAAATATATTATCTTTTTTTATTATACCACATGGATGGCAAACAAGCATGCGGTCTGCCTGATGGTGGTTACCGCCGCCTATGGACGCTTGCAACACCAGGGATATCACTCGCGCGTTGCCGACCCTGCAGGAATCTTTTCACACCCTTCTTGAAGAACTCCATGCTGTACTCTCCAGGGAAAACCTCAACGGGGAGCTCATTCCACAGCCTGAGCGTCCGAAGGAAGGAAACTCCTTTGGAACCGCGCAGTACGAGACCTAAACCTATCTGTAAGTAGCTAGTTAGTTATAAAACTGTCTTTTGTAAATACTGTTAAAAACTACATCCAAATAGCTTTATATTAAGTGTACATATACATATCATCACACCAAGTCCCTAACAGGGTAGGCAGAGAGTATAGAGCGCCAGTTCTCTCTAGGCTTACATACCTCTTTCGCTTCGTCCACATTCATCAGTCTCTTCATACATATATTAAGTGTAGTTTTAATATCTGATAACTTCGTATTTCGGTCAGAGTAGGTAGAAACTAGGAAAGTCTGTGATTCATATGGCCCGTTGAGCCGTTGCCGTACGCTCGCTTATTATCACAGTTATGCACATTGACATCACTATATTGTTCACCAATCCCCTGATCATGTCGTATAACTTAAATTAATTCTATGACCGTTAGTTGTGTAACTGTGCCTCGCTTGCTAAGCCCAATCGAAGTTGTATTTCGAACTTTTTTCATTATACAAATTATATTCTCAGACGCGGATTTACCGGCATACTGATTTGAGGACAACCTTCTTTAAATTTTACACCAATTCAATTGATTTACTTTGAAATATTTCGTTGATAAAAAATAATGATTTTGAAATGTCTTGATTGGTAAGAGTAGAATGCAAAGCCTGAGCAAAAAAATGTTTGAGATGAAATTAAAAGACGTGTGTAGGTATGCTTGAGAAACTGCATCAGACACGCCATCTTTTGGCATTTAAATATATCTCTGGCGAAAGGAGGGTGTGTTATATACCTGTCTACCTCTTCAGGACCTTTGTGGGAAGGTAAGATGTGCAAGGAAGAATTTCTTAGAGCCTTGTTATAAGGACCTCCCGGGCTACATTTATATAAAGCGAGCCGTGTTGCCGAGTGGTTCCAGTGGTCGCAGTTGCCTGCGACGCAAAGTTCGCAAGTTCGAATCCCGACTGTACCAATGAGTTTTTCTGAACTTAAGTACAGTGATTAGTCACACCACGAGCTTAAGGGTGAAGGAAAACATCGAGAGGAAACCTGCATACGTCTGAGAAGAAATTCAAAGGCGTATGTATAGTCGTGCTGAAGTAATGGCAATGGACTCGCCATCTGTCACGTTGACACCTAATATACCTCTGGCGGAAAGTGGGTGTGTGGGTATTACCTATACACCTCTGCCTACCCCTTTGGGGACCCTTGTGGGAAGGCGTGAGGATATATTATATTTTAGAGGATACATTATCGCCAGGACAATTGCATTCGCAGCCTTTCGACCAATCACAAGATCCGACAAGGAAACGGAAGCTAACATCGCCTTGGACGTGCTGCGACTCACAAATAGGAAAGCATGTAATATTAATATACACTGATGTACTCATAAGCAGAAGATGCAATCGAAGCCAAGAAGATGCTTAGAATGTTGATAACAATTAAGTAATCTTCGGCGCTCTTAGTTTCATTATATTACATACATATCATCACGCCAAGTCCCCAGCGGGGTAGGCAGAGAGTATAGAACGCCAGTTCTCTCTAGACTTACATACCTCTTTCGCTTCGTCCACATTCATCAATCTCTTCATACATGCTCGCCGGTTTCGAGTACTCTTAACGTTCCGTCCTTGAGAGTCCGATCGATTTAATCCAGGTAGTTGGAACGTGGCCTTCCTCTGCCTCTTCTTGCACACACTTTTGCTTTGTATATCTGTTTCGTCAATCTTTCTTCACTCATCAAACCAACGTAACATGCCTTTCTTCATCTTTACAATCACGCCCTCATTCACGCCAGTTGATTTGCGAATCTCTTCATTGCGGATTCGATCTAATATCGTTACGTTCATTATATTATAAGAGACCTAATAGCCGAGTGGTCAGAGTAGTCTGTATCAGAAAGATTGAAAGTTCGAATCCCGCCTGTACTAATGAGTCTTTCTGAACATAAGTACAGCGATTAGTATCGTCACTAGTTTTACGGTGAAAGGATAACGAGAGGAAACCTGCATACGGTAGAGAATTCAAAGACGTATAGTGCTTGAGACACGGCGATGGACTCGGTGTGATGATATGCATATATGTAGCAATATCATATAACTTTGGAAATTATATGTATGTATTAGTAGGTCTCCGGTCCTATCATAGAGGTCTCTCGTGGCAAGCGGGATGGAATGGAATGCATCAGGCCCAGAGAATCAGCAATGCTAACAAGATCCTTTTGGCACGCTGCCGCGAAATTCCGGTTTGTGTTACGATTTGATACGATACGTATGGTTAACTGTAATTATTTGACGTTTATTCAATTTTAATGCACGATTTAAGCACAATGGTGGTGAATGTTGAAGCAGTCGAGCACCCTTGACGTAAGAAATATAAATGAGTATTTCTTTTCTTATTGGAAAATTTTGTATTCGAAGCACATTTAGGTCGTTGAATACAAAATTTGGATAAATGTTTAAAAAACAGTAATAATTTTCTGTTCGTTCTTTGTTCACAGTGGTATATCCTTTATGGCGAGAAGCGAAACAAAACTATGTTAATAAAATTCAACTCAATGACGTAACAAGAAATCATGTCAGCAGTTCTCGACAGGATGTATCGTGTGCCAGATATTATATATCTGCATAAGGGAATCGTTGACCACAATAGGTATTAGCTCCATGTTCTACACACCAGCGTAAAATTTGAATACTACATGTATAAAACTTTGAGAATTTCTGTGCCTAAAAACAAAAAACTTGTTCCTCTTTCACACAAAAACTACTGAAAGGAACTGGATAAATTTACACCTAATATCATCACGCCAAGTCCCTAACGGGGTAGGCAGAGACTATAGAGCGACAGTTCTCTCTAGACCTAACACTTTCGCTTCGTCCACATTCATCAGTCTCTTCATACATGCTCATCGGTTTCGAGTACTCATGTCCTTGAGCGCCCGATCGATTTGATCCAGGTAGTTGGAACGTGGATAAATTTAGCTATGAGATAGATTACTTATTCCAGTAAAAACTATAAATAAAATGAAATTATACGCGGGTGAAACCGCGGGGCTTAATAACTTATAATATAATATATCCTCACGCCTTCCCATAAGGGTCCCCGAAGGGGTAGGCAGAGGTGTATAGGTAATACCCACACATCCACTTTCCGCCAGAGATATATTTTAGGTGCCAACGTGACAGATGGCGAGTCCGTCGCCGTTACTCAAGCACGACTATACATATATACAAGAGCAGTGGTGGCCGAGTGGTTCGAGCAGTTGCCTGCGACGCAAAGGTCGCAAGTTCGAATCCCGACTGTACCAATGAGTTTTTCTGAACTTAAGTACAGTGATTAGTCACATCACGAGCTTAACGGTGAAGGAAAACATCGAGAGGAAACCTGCATACGTCTGAGAAGAAATTCAAAGGAGTATGTATAGTCGTGCTGGAGAAACGGCGATGGACTCGCCATCTGTCACGTTGGCACCTAATATACCTCTGGCGGAAAGTGGGTGTGTGGGTATTACCTATACACCTCTGCCTACCCCTTCGGGGACCCTTGTAAGAAGGCGTGAGGATATATTATAAGTAATATATTCTACATGTATTTTATAATTATTATTATGTCGTAATAGACTGAAATTAAGCAATTGTATCCTCATAGACTCCCCCGACTTTATATATACTGATAGTGTCTGTGTCAAGGAGAATACGGGAACGCGACGATAGATTTAAAAATAGCCTAGCGCTAATCTTTCGCTCGCAGTTACATGAATGTAGTTTCTTAAGGAATAGACGCCGTATTATATATAAATACTTATATGTAGCAGCGCGCACGTGCTCTTTGCCGAATAGGTTGCGCTATAGCTCAATTCTAGGCTTGGCTCATTATTTCATGCAATGCGATCTCTTCGAAAAATGAGCGGAGTAACGATATTAGATCGAATCCGCAATGAAGAGATTCGCAAATCAACTGGCGTGAATGAGGGCGTGATTGTAAAGATGAAGAAAGGCATGTTACGTTGGTTTGGGCACAGTTAGAAAGGATGAGTGAAGAAAGATTGACGAAACAGATATACAAAGCAAAAGTGTGTGCAAGAAGAGGCAGAGTAAGGCCACGTTCCAACTACCTGGATCAAATCGATCGGACTCTCAAGGACGGGAACGTTAAGAGTACTCGAAACCGACGAGCATGTATGAAGAGACTGATGAATGTGGAAGAAGCGAAAGAGGTATGTAAGTCTAGAGAGAACTGGCGCTCTATACTCTCTGCCTACCCCGTTAGGGACCTGGCGTGATGATATGTATGTATGATATACAGGTTTTCATAGAATTTAGAACAATTGCCTTCTAGAAGTGATCAGGTATGGTGAATATATCCTCAAGACGATACAATAAAGCAAATAGCTAAATGAATTAGAAAATTACAGCATTATTAAAAGCAAAGTGATACTGACTCAGGAACATGGGATTATGGCCATTCTTCAGAAACTATTAATTAAAAAAAAAAACTTTAACATAAAAAATAGATTCTACATGTATATATAGAATCGATTTTTTTATTAAAAATTATATAATTATGACTATTTAATTGGTACCTTCCTTTTTGTTTGAATGCCTCCTCAAACGTATTAAGGTTTCCTCTAAGCGTTTTTCTTCACCATAAAGCTAGCGGTGTGACTAATCACTGTACTTAAGTTCATTATTTTATTCATATACCTAGTTACGCACTAAACGCTTTACATGTTCGGTTCAGATTACACGTGGTTTTAAGTGGTGCTTTTAAGACGTCAAGATTGTACTAGGTGAAGAGATGAGATCACGAAAAATGTGCGGAGTAACGATCCCAGATCGAATCCGTATCGAGGACCGAATCAGGAGACCACGTTCCAACGGTCACGGTCGGTTAAGTTCAGCTGCGTATGCAGTACGGAAAATAAAGCATTTAACTGATGTAGCCACAGCTAGGCTAGTATACTATGCTTATTTCCACAGTATTATGTCCTATGGCATTCTGCTGTGGGGATCAGCGGCGGACGTTGACTCAATTTTCATTCTACAAAAGAGGGCGGTCCGCGCGATCTATGGCATGGGTCCTCGCGAGTCTCTCAGTGAGAAATTTAAAGAGATCGACATACTAACTTTGCCTTCACTCTATATCTTTGAATGTATTTTATATGTCCGCAAAAATCGAGGGATTTACAAAATTAAAAGCGACTGCCATAATAAAGATACCCGCAGTAAACATGAAATTGTAATCCCGAAATATAGATTAACAAAAACGAGCAAGTCTTTTATTATAAATAGTATACGCTTTTACAACAAGCTGCCAAAGTCAGTTATAGAACTGACTGATGTAAAGTTCAAAAACGTTATCAAACGTGTTCTGATTAAAAAAGCATATTATAAAATCAAGGACTACGTTGAAGATAAAGAAGTCTGGCTCTAGTTACTTCTGCGCATGCGGCTTCCTTGGTAGCTCATAAACGGCACAAATTTGTGGATGTCTCTAACTATTCTGAATCTTTTCTTTTCTCATTTCGGGGTTTTTTTTTACAATATAATTTTACTTTTTTTTTATTTTAATTTATTCAATATCTTGACCAGAATTAGTTACAGTACTGATGACAATATTTGTGTCACTTGTTTAATTTGTCTAATTTGTGAATGTGAGAACATTGTAGGCTTTGTAGATTCTTAGATCTTGCGAACATTGTTATAATTATCTTGTTTTATGTATGCTTTGTATAGTAAGCAGCGACCTATTGTCGGGCCTACGTTGTTCCCCCATACTTGGGTACTATTGCCGTAACGAAAAAATATTATTGTTGTATATGCCTAATGATTTGAAAAGAGTAACCATGGAGTTTCTTGCCGGTTCTTCTCCATGGAAGCGACCAACCCGAACCGTGCTCTTTTTTTCGACGTTTTATAAGTGCCCACCTGGGCCTATGTGAAATAAAAAGATTTTGATTTGATTTGATTTGACAACTAACTAGATAGAATCGAGAGAGAAGAGAGAATCAAGAGATTGATAAATGTGGACGAAGCGAACGAGGTATGTAAGTCTGGAAAGAACAAACGCTCCATTCTATCTGCCTACCCGTTAAAGGAATCGGCGTGATGATATGGATAGCTGCTGTCAAAGAATCAGCACCTCAGACGATCTTACCTCAGAGTTGCAATGCTTTCAGCCATCTTGGAACCGTATCGCGAGACAATGGACCTTTTTGAGGTCAATATAAGCAATACGATACATTTTTGTAAATTTCTTTAGAATCCCGTATGAATCAACGAATTAACAAAATCCTTTTTTTAAGTGTGTTAAAAATTATCCATTCCCAAATATGTCGTCATTTATCACCTTACCGTGTGCTATCAGTATAAGAGTTGTCAGTGTCCTAGATTTATCTAAGTATATCTGCGTGTATCTATCTAAATGTCATCACTAGAACGTGAAATATGTCGAACTACTTGAGAAAGCCGAGGACGAGGGGATTTGATGCTGATAACACATGTAGATACTTGACGCATACGATATAAAATTTATTAATTTTTACAATGGTTTACTACAAAGAGAGAGAAAACTCTTGCTAAGAAAGAAAGATAGAGAGCTACTATACAAACTAAATACGACATGATCCCAGGACCAATGAGGCTATTTACAAAATTACATTTGATAAGTCTACTATATTGTAAATGCGAAAGTTTGTGATTATGTTTGTTCACGAAAAACATACGCAGCGGAATTGGATTACATTTCTCTGCCTACACCGTTAGAGACTCGGCGTGTCACGCGGGTCAAACCGGGGAACACACATAGGTCCCCCAGAAATGGAATAATATAATTACATACAGGACTCATGTTGGCCATTGGAATATGTGTAACGATATTCATGTTTATTCTTAAATTTGCATGAAAGCTTTTAGTTGCGGCGCAGACACAGTATGACAGGATCATTCGTTTAGTGTCTGGCTGAATTGATTACACAAGAGCAATACGCAAGCAATTGTCACTCACAAAAAACAATGTATGACTTTTAACTATTGCTTTGTGGAGGTCGGCTGCATCTGAATAGCCTACAGGCAGAAAATCCGCCACTGACTTTACGAGTGCAGAGATGTTTGACACACAAAGTCGCTACTATGCAGAGAGAGCGGTGAACAGAAAGCTTTGGCCATATCGTCCCAGTCACGTCACTTTCATCTTACATCAGAAAGATGTCCAAGCAATTTCTCGGCGCTTGTCACCGTGTGTCTCATAAATCTTTATAGCGAACAGGTATCAGTCGATTGCTGGAAGGAGAACAATTAGACAAAATTTCTTTCATGCGAAAGTTCCTTTCGTACGTCACAGGAAATTAGATTTTTTACGGGCGATAGTGACCGTATAAGATCTTATGTCTTATCGAGATGTTCGTATTACTTTTTCCCGTCTCAACATTTAAACTATACTCTCTGTTTGCTATCTCGTCGGGCTTAAAATATAAGCAAACAATAATTACGTTTAATCTTTACAAAGTATAAAATGAATTCGCTACCTTATACCTACCTAGCTACCTAGATCCTTTATACCTACTATAAAACGGATTTAAATGCAGTTTTCAGCAATAGATAGAATTCTATCTATTGCTGAAAACTGTATTTAAATCCGTTCCTCTTGACTTTCCTCTTTCAACGTTCCAACGAACGTTTAATATATAAATATTAGAAAGCTGTAAAATTCTAAGATTTATAATATGATGTCGTAACAGACATATATAACCCACAGTAACTATTTTTATCTTTTATATATTTTTAGTATCTACATTGCACCCGTGCGAATCCGGGGCGGGTCGTTAGTTTAATATAAACATATTATTACGCCGAGTCCGTTACGGGGTAGGCAGAGAGGGTTGAGCGCCGGATGTCTCTAGACACACAGACCTCTTTCGCTTCAACTAAATTGTGCTCGGTCAACCTTTTTATTTATATCATGTATGAATGAAAAAGATCAGGGATATCATAATACCTGCACGAAGATTTGTATATGCGCCTTAAATGTTTTTGGTGAAGGAAACACGCCAATTAGGTGTAATTTGCATTTTACTATAACGGTGAATTGTTACTCGATCGAGCACTCAATACAGATTGGCGTCTCTATATTTGGTATCTGGGGCATCCATTAATTTCGTGAGGCAATTTAGGCTGCTTTTTAATACCCCTTTCCCTTCCCTTTCTTAATGCGTACTCAAAGTTAAGTTAGTCCAGAACTCCCCGGAGGTATACTGAGGTATCATTATGAAAGATATGTATATGTACAAGCGAGCCAGTCGAGCTCTTCCAGGCATGACATCACATATATATTTGAATACATACATACATAACATCACGCCGAGTCCCTAACGGGGTAGGCGTGATGATATTCTTTGAAACTTCTCAATTATGCAGGTTTCTTCAACATGATTTGCCTCATTAAGTTTTACCTACTAAAGCTTACTCCCACTGTAATGTGTGATAAAATAATTGGAACAAACTACTAGGCTTCGAACTTGCAAACTTGTATATGCAAGTCACTACACTACACTACACCTTCAAGGCGTCCGACTCGCGCCGCGAATCCACGTAATTTTATCCCGGTGCCGACGACTTCGCGAGTTCGATGTGATTACGAAATTTAATCTGTGGCTTTTGTGTTTAAAGACTTTATTCTCATAAAATCTTATACTTTACTTAACTTTTAGCTAATTATTACTTAACTTTTAGCTACAAAATATATAAAAATCACAATTTAAAAAGGGGAACTCGTTGCCCAAGTAAATAGATTGATATTGCAATGCCGGCGGCTCGTATAGCAAGTCCACATTGTAGTAATGTAGGAGGTATCCGTCAAAATCGTAGTGGCTTGGATACCAACACCTCTATGTGAAAACAGTAGAGATAAATGTAAGTGATCCAGTGTTCGCAGTGTATAACTGTGAATGCAACCTCGTTGTTTTGAGAGGTCGTTAAGCGGAGTCGTTCGGTAAGGACCAGTCGAAGGCACAAA
Source organism: Drepana arcuata (assembly GCA_016069955.1). Lineage (NCBI taxonomy): Eukaryota > Metazoa > Arthropoda > Insecta > Lepidoptera > Drepanidae > Drepana > Drepana arcuata. The sequence continues at coordinate 43,218 of JACCPG010006913.1, forward strand.
CAAGTTTACCAAAACGTGTCCAAATTTCAGAGAATCGACGAAACTATTACAGAATTGCTTGTTTTCTAATTGGACGCTGTTTAATACAACCATTACATATAACGATAGATGTAATAGATAGCAAAAATAATAATATGAAATTACATTAAATGCACACAATTTTGACAAAGTCAGCTGGAATGGAGGGTAAGTTGGGGATAGGTATATTTATTATGATACTAGCTGTCACGCCCAGCTTCGCCCGGGTGAAAAAGTAAAATTTCATGAAACACGATTGCAGTGCCACCTATCAGGTCCAATTGTTATGTAAGCTATCCAATCTTTTAAGTTCGATCAAACTGCACACGGTGTGCAAATTTTATTTAAATCGGTTAAGTACTTTAGCAGACCATCGAAGACAAACAACGTGACACGTAAGTTATTTATATATTAAGATTAACCCCAATAAATGTACACTAGTATGTTATGTTAAGAAGCTATGAAGCAAAAGAAATTGTTTGTTTGAACGTACCCAAGGGAGTGGAACAGTAATCATTTATTGTATCAGTTCTGCGAAGCCGTTGAAAGAAATTTATGGAAAAATGTCTGTACAAATTAATCGCCATACAAGCTACCTAATGAAGCGAAACTACGATAGAATCTATATTATTTATGTGTGCTCAGTTCCGTGCCATTGCCATCAAGAGTGCGAAAGTCTATCGTTTAAACTCTATCGCTTGGACATTAATGAGTTATGATTTTAACATTACGGTTTGATAAGGCCCCTGTTCTCCACAATGATGGAATTGGTTCGTTCAACGTTATGTGTTGGTATATATTTTTGTCCTCTGTCGGTGTGTATGTCACTGAACTCCTGCTTAACGGTTGGACCGATTGTTATGTTTTTTGTGTAATGTTGTGTAGTAGTGAAGGCTTGGACCCATAATTAAAATCTATAGGTGGGTTTGCGAGCGTCATATTTTTTTTTCCAAATGAAGCTAAGCGCTTTTTTTAAGCGAAGGAATAAATAAATTATTAGTAATAGAAATATACACATAAATAATTTACTTAATTGCGTGAAGGTATAGAAGCCAGAGCCTAGTAAGGTTAAGACAAATAAATAAATACCTTGGAACAATTCCACACAAATTGACCTAGTCCCAAATTAAACAAAGCTTGTGTTATGGTAACTAGACATAGACAACGATATACGTACTTATATAGATAGATATATATAAATACATAGGGCATCCAAGACAAAGGTACAAATACTCGTGTTCATCACTCAAACATCTGCCCTCGGCGGGAATCGAACCCGCGACTTCAAGTTTCGCAGTCAGGAGCTCTAACCACTAGACCAGACGGCCGACCACACAAAAATTGGTGACACTACATGCAAAATTCGGAAATTATACTTTTCTTTTATACGGCGAATACAATAATAATTAAAGCTAAGCAAAAGATTAGTAGTTCGGTCAGAAGATTGTAAGTCTACATAGAGCGAGTTCCATACAGAGTAGGCAGAGAAAATAGAATAACACGCCACCATATAGACAACCCATTATTATATCGTTATATGGGCCGTTTAAATTGTAACGTCTATTTAAATGTGTTGCCTGAAATAAAACGATTTATTTTTATTATATCTAGTCAGGATACTTCAGGTGGTTTTAACCATTATACCTACATAGGTACTAAAAGAAGTCGTGGTGGCCGAGTGGCTCGAGTAATTGCCTGCGCCACAAAGCTCGCACGTTCGAATCCCGACTGTGCCAATGAACTTTTCTGAACTTAAATACAGTGATTAGTCACACCACGAGCTTTACGGTGAAGGAAAACATTGTGAGGAAACCTGCATCTGTCTGAGAAGCAATTCAAGTATGTACAGTCGTTTGTTTTGAGTAACGGCGACGGACTCGCCATCTGCCACGTTGGCACCTATAAACCTATCTCTAGCGGAAAGTGGGTGTGTGGGTACTTACTGCCCATACACCTCTGCCTACCCCTTCGGGGACCCTTGTGAGAAGGCGTGAGGATATATTATATAGGTACTATATACCGATACATATGTATTTATACATAATTACCAGTTAAAACGGATTTCACTGTGCAATTAACAACTGGCCTAATCGCGACTGAGCATTTAAAACCACTCACTAGAGAATTCAAATACCTAACAAAAACTACTAAAAGGTGTGCCCTACTTAGGCTTCCCATAACTAGGTGGGCTTACTGACCTTCTAATTAACTGAAGCGTAGGAAATCAATCAGGTCTGCCTAGGTATAGTACCTATTACTCGCGACTCATTACTAAGTCCCTTTCTTGCTCTAAATTATCGTTATAAGTTTTAATGTCTTATCGCCTTCCCACAATGGTCCCCGATGGCGTATCAGGTGGATTTGTATCAACACCCTCTATTCGCTGAAGATATATTTAAGTGATGACGAGACAGATGGCAAGTCACCGTCTACATACGTCTTTGAATTTCTTCTTAAGCATCGGGATATCTTGCTCGAGGTGTAACCACGGCACTTCGTTCAGAAAAAAAGCGCAAAGTTAATCGGGACTCTAACTTTAAATCTCATAATCGCACGTAAAACGTAATTATTCTGTTTCGCCTCTCAGAAAATATTACTTTTATATATATATACATATATATTTACAAAAAATTTAAAAAACATATTTAAATATGTTTTGTAAATATAAGTAACCATTAAACATGTTTTTTTTTAATATACATTTGTATATGTATGTAAATATTATTATTTTAAAAGACGTTTAATATACAATTAATTTTGTGTAATGTTAGAAACATCGTCCTTTTTTTGGCAATATGCTTTTATATTGCATGCTATCTAAATCCAAACCAATAAGGATGTATAATAAAGAGGAAAGATTATATTTTTGTATGTGTGTTACGATACATCTCTAAAACCAGTCGACCCATTAAAAAACATGACTAGAAAGCTACATATTTATCGAATAACATAGGCTATATATATAAGGAAAGATGAGATATTAAGCTTGTTTATTGAAAGAAATTATCAATGGATTTGTGCGCGGGTGAACCTGTGGGACACAGTTAGCTAGTGATTTATTGCAATTTTCTTCAATTCACGGGATGCAATATGTCACGGAGTAGGTACCTACATTTTGTTACAGTAACCTAAAATGTTAGCGTTGTAAAATAACAAACAGGTAAATACAAGTTAAAAGGATGATAGCACAAGTGAAATACTTAATTATGTGTAGGTACATTGATAATAAAATGGCGTATATTTCAACAGTATCATTGGTGGTTAATTACGCTTTCAACATACACGTACCTACCTACAACGCTGAAAGGTTTCCTAAAAATTGTTTCTTAAGTTTCTATTTATATAAA
>JACCPG010006914.1:0-13413 GCA_016069955.1 Drepana arcuata
TTAATTTGAACATTTCACGATCACTTTGGCAAATATAATACGTTATTAAATCACGTTGAGGTTACAGTGAAAACTTTTGGTAGGGGTACAGATATAATTTTTCCGGCCACCGGAACCCCAAACTCGTCCACACAAATTACAAGAGCGTATATAACCAGCTCCGTTTTAAGGGTATAAAAACACACAATGCCTCTAATTTGAATGTGAAATGACAGTTAAATAATGGCCGTCACATTTACAAGACAAAGCAGAGTACACAAAGGCGGGGGTTTTAATTCACAATTTGGCGATTCGATTATTCGGACCGCGCTTTTTCACGGACGAGATGGTGAATTCAGCTTTCATTAATCAGGAAAATGGAGGGATGAATCGGTGGAAATAAATTCTTCGGCAATGATTTAAGGTTTTTTCCTGGGAGTCGCTAAAGGTTCAAATCGAATAATAGAAACAATATTTATTTATTTATTTATTTATAAACTTGGATTTCCAACAAGGAATACAAAATTACATGCATCATAATGATCTAGGTGGTGACATCAATATTGCTTCCTTAATTATAGGAAATCACAACATGCGTTTCATTAACATAATATAACTAATAAAATATTGCGTAAGGATATGCTTGGCGGAGCTGCAGAAAATCTGTGAGTCATTGATGCAAGACACAGGGGGTCGACTTAAAATACTGTATTTGACTACTTAAACCAGTCTGCCATCACAGCTCACAAAAATGATAAAGGCGTAAATTTGTAAGTTTGGATGATAACACGATTTGATCCAGGTAGTTAGAACGTTGCCTTAATCTGCCTCTTCTTGCACACACTTTTGCTTTGTATATCTGTTTCGTCAATCTTTTTCACTCATCTTTTCTATGTGTCTAAACCAACATAACATGCCTTTCTTCATCTTTACAAATTGAAATTGTGATGGCTTATTACCTAGTATTAGAACAAAATAAACATTTGATTCCAAAAAAAAAAAATTCACAAATAAATTTCTCTTTCACGGCATAGCGACTGAACCGTTCTAGCAGGAAAATACATAAGCTACATTTTCGAAGTTCACGCGGGCAAAGCCGCGGGCATGAGCTAGTATTCTTATATTAATGAGTTAAAGTCATAACTTACATAAGATGTGGAGCAGCAAGTCTGAAACAAACAACCTGATTATTGGATATAATATATTACGATACTTAAGTACAGTGATTAGTCACACCACGAGCTTTACGGTGAAGGAAAACATCGAGAGGAAACCTGCATACGTCTGAGAAGAAATTCAAAGGCGTATGTATAGTCGTGCTTGAGTAACGGCGATGGACTCGCCATCTGTCACGTTGGCACCTAATATACCTCTGGCGGAAAGTGGGTGTGTGGGTATTACCTATACACCTCTGCCTACCCCTTCGGGGACCCTTGTGGGAAGGCGTGAGGATATTATTTATTACGATACGAAAGCTTAATAGAACTATGAATGACAAGAGGATATCTAATAGGTAATTATTTGGGAGCCGTGGTGGCCGAGTGGTTTTAGCAGACGCTAGCAACAACACCATCCGACAGGGGTCCCCGAAGGGGTGTAGTAATACACCCTCTTTTCGCCAAAAAATACATTTAGGTGCCAGCGTGGCAGATGGCGAGTCCATGAACGTTTTCTCAAGCCAGTAATCATACTTGTTTGAATTTCTTCTCAAACGTATGCAGGCTGCGTTTCAAAGTTTTCTTTTACTATAAACCTCGTAGTATTATTAACCATTGAACATACGTTCAGAAAAACTTGTTAGTAGCTTGAAACGTGAGGCCTTTGCGTTGCAGGCACTAGCGCGACTCAGGACGACTGGAATCCTCAGATGTCGGCTTATATAACGTGTACTCATCACTCCTAGATTTAGGTTATGTCAACAAAACCTAATCCACCTCCCAGTTACCGAACTCATAACCCAATTTGTGATTAGTATACGTATCATTAAGGCTTCCAAGACGGAGATTATAAGTTCTTGTTCAGGTATTGTGTTCTATGTATATGTAATATATTATATGTATATGTAATTAATATATTTGTGATTAATATATTTGTAATAATAATAATATATATAATAATATATAATATAATAATAATAATACAAATAAAATATTTGGACTTGGCTCACGAGATTGTCAGCATGTGGGATGTGGACTCTGCAATCATTGTGCCGATAGTAATAACGGCCAATGGCCTAATGGCAAAGAGCCTCGACCAACACCTCAAGAGGCTCTCGTTAGACGGTTGGATCAAGTGCCTGATACAGAAAGCAGTACTGCTCGAAACGGCACGTATTGTGAGGAGGTTTCTTTCTCTGGGACCCTAGCCACCGGTACCTTGGACCCTGATCCCGATACCGGTGGGCCCCTATATTTTATATTTTTAAATATGTTTTATTTTTTATATATATATTTAAAAATGTAATATATGAGACTTATTTCAAATAAAGAATAATAATAATATAATATATCCTCACGCCTTCCCACAAGGGTCCCCGAAGGGGTAGGCAGAGGTGTATAGGTAATACCCACACACCCATTTTCCGCCAGAGGCATATTAGGTGCCAACGTGACAGATGGCGAGTCCATCGCCGTTACTCAAGCACGACTATACATACGCCTTTGAATTTCTTCTCAGACGTATGCAGGTTTCCTCACGATGTTTTCCTTCACCGTAAAGCTCGTGGTGTGACTAATCACTGTACTTAAGTTCAGAAAAACTCATTGGTACAGTTGGGATTCGAACTGGCGACCTTTGCGTCGCAGGCAACTGCTTGAACCACTCGCCCACCACGGCTAGTCTAATATATTTGTAATATATTCATGTATATGTAATTAATATATTACAAACGTAAATAATCATGTTACGGATAAAAGCTGACACATATAATTATGCACATTCCTTCATCGGATAGGCAGAGTGAGTGATTTAGATTACGATTTGAATTACGAAGCAGATATACGATTCGAAATACACCAAGCTCCAACAACCTAGATCAAATCGATCGAATATTCAAGGATGGGAACTCAAGATTACTTGGAACCACACCCGAGCTTTACGTTGAAGAGAGGAACCTAGAAAACAAATAAGCTAAGACACTTCTACACAAGATACCCTAATTTGATGGATTCGGATAAGTGCTTCAGCTCACGCTAGACGAACTACTTTGCAAGCTCGTCAAAGTAGTTTGTGAAACCTTGACATACTCGTACATATGTCAATTCGTTCAATTATCTTAATATGTATATATACTATACTAGCAGACCCGGCCACGCATTGCTGAGGCTAAGGTTTATATTACATTTCATTGTAAATTAACATCATGCCAAAAATTATATTTTGACCAAGTTTCGTAACTATGGAAGCAATAGTTGAAAAACGTGTTTTTTTTATTTAACGCGTTCCACCTTGCGGGTGAAATCCGTTCTTAGCTAACCTCTACACCGCGTAAGGAATACTCCTGCCAAATTTCAAGTCAATCGGCCTTATAGTTCCTAAGATTTCGTGATGAGTGAGTTCACAAATGGGATCTCCTATATATATATATTTTTTTTTTTCTTCTGTGCGTCTGTATGACACTGAACTCCTCATAAACGGCTTCAGGTTGATTCAAGAATGGTTTGGATCCCCCCCATAATTGGTGCTACGATCGTGTTTCAGGAAATTTATTTTTTTCACCCGAGCGAAGCTGGGTGGGACAACTAGTACGCATAAATAATTAAACGAAATGTCTGAGGTGTATTTTAACGTACAGACAAGTACAAAAGGTATAGATGTATTGACGCCACATATATACGATGTTCCTTCCTTGCATTACGCTTAAGAATATAAATTGTATAACGCTCGGGCTCGTTTACAAAAGCGTGTACATCACTAGAAAAAGTGTGCGAATCTTTGCATTTCGAACAAATACACATCCGAGCCATTTTCCTCAACATTGTGCTGGAATCGCATCGTGTTATCGACGTTGCAAATGCGTACGATTCGAACTTCGCAGTTCACTTATCGCAATTGGAATCAACCGGGGCAACGCTACACTCGTGGAGCATTCCGTGCGCGTTCCGTATTTTTATGTTTTCTGTTTTGTTAAGTACAAATCGTTTGTACCATATCCGCTACGAGAGGGGAATTTGTAAATAGGCTGCGAGAGAAAGTGATACATGGATGTTTTGTTGAAACCTTTTCGTTTTTGGTTTTCGAAAAGATAAACTTAATTGCATGTATGAAGTGTCTGATGTACTCGTAGGAGGATGAAGCGAAATTATCTGTAACTCTAGGAGGGACATGGTTTTTAAACTCTGCCCATTCCGTAAGGGTCTTGTTGTGAGAGTATTCATTTCTTTTCATTGGTCCCATTCTTCTCTTTACTCTGTAGAATGACCTTTATAAATTCATAATAAATGTCATTAATTAGACGTAAAAGCACCAAGATAATAATAATTACAAAAGCGGTATTTTTATACCGCAAACAGACAATCCAATTTTATTTATTTGTATCGATTAACTTTCGTTATAAATTTAACAATCTACCTTAATTTTAATTGTACATCAAAATTAATTGCAATAGTAAACAAATTTACGTAAAACACCGGGCCACCTTCATTATGAGCAGGAAGAAAACGAGTTCTCTAACGAGCTTCCATTAATTTGTAATATGAAACTACATAGCTGTTGTGCTGCTATGTACTTTATATACTGTGCTGTTTGTATTTATAATGAGGTGGATTTGCTTTATATTTTAAAGCCAGCGTTAAATATATCCTCACGCCTTCCCACAAGGGTCCCCAAGGGTTAGACAGATGTGCATAGGTAGTACCCACACGCCCACTTTCCGCCAGAGATTTTATTAGGTGTCATACATGCTCACCGGCTTCAAGTTTTCTTGACGTTCCGGTCTTTGAGTGTCTGTTCGCTTGCATACGTTTGAAAAGAAGTTCAAAGAAACGTCAATGGTTGGTGGTTATCGTTACGTTTGCTTATACATTGAGTGTACACACCTTCGCCTACCCCGTAGAGGACTTTGGTGGGAAGGCGTGAATTTATATAATACAGATCGCGCCTTAATTATTAGATTAGATTACACCCAATGATCTTTGGCAATAAGACGCCAGAATATATAAATTACGATGTTATCTTCAAAGGAAAAATTCCTTTGTGAAACTTAAGCCGAGCGCTGTAATTAATTTAACCTAATATCCGTTATAAATAAACACAAGTAACGCACGTGCTCTCGAATGGAACCCCGATATGATAAGTTAAGCTAAATATAGCGCCAGGCTTTTAGTTTACCGTTGACTTGTTTACTTAACTCTCCTTGAAATAAGCCGAAAACAAACTTAACTGTCTTAGAATTATTAAAATAAGGTCCAAATTTGATTTGATGATGAAAAGATCTGCTTTGCCCTAAAAGATACGGGACTGAGGTTAAAAATCGTGCTAATCTACAATATGAAATTACAGAAAGGGCAATTTGTTTATTTTTAAAATTTATTTCTTTTCTTAAAACAAAGGTTCACTTCACCGCTACAGATTGGCCACGCCAACGAGAGGAAATTTATGGAGATGATAATACCACATACATTCAAATATTAATTGTATAATTATCATCATGATCATAAATTTAATAGCACAGTCTTGGGGAAAATCGCTGATAAGTTATACTAATTCTGGTGATTATGGACTGTATCCAGACATGATGAAATTGTAGAAACTATTTTTATGCTTATGTGCGGTAACCGCTTACCGCTAGACAGGCCGTAAAACTCCATAAGTATTTAGTTTGGTGAACTCACACAGCTTTTTTTGCGCAAGCTCAGCTGTCAATTATTTTTTCATATCGAATGTGGCAAATGGCGCCCAACTAGGGGCCAGTGGTGGCCTAATTATCATCTGGTCATATAAGCAAAGGTAATAAAGTACACTTAAATAATGGAATCTCGGCAACATTTTCCTGTGTAGTAAACTCTGGTGGCATTTTTGCAACAAGTTTGCTAAAGTAGATAAACATGCCACTTATCGGCGCCAAATAGGTCGCACTAAAGAGACTGAGACAAAACAAACACTCGCTTTATGCATACAAAATGGTTTGAGCTTGTCCAAACTACAGTTTAGTGCTGTGGAAGACCATGGTGAGGTTTAAGCATGGTCATGCCTGCACAATTCACTGTGCTCTTTGCGTTTTCACTGTGGGAATAAACATAGCAGTAATAGTTACAATAGGCTAATAATAGCGCAAAAACAATGATAATAACAATAATGCTTAGGTCCAGCAACCAAATGTAGTTCGTAATTTTTTTCCGATATTGAGTAATGTTTTTTTTTATACCACATGGGTGGCAAACAAGCATGCGGTCCACCTGATTGTAAGCGGTTACCGCCGCCTATGGACGCTTGCAACACCAGGGGTATCACTCGCGCGCTGCTGACCCTGCAGGAATCTTTTCACACCCATGTAGGTATAATCACTTGAAAGGTCGTTTACTTTTAGGTAATTAGACGTACTATAAAAGAAGTAATGAAAATGTTAATCATTTCGAGTTTCAAAATTATTACATAATTAATTTTGAATAATGATGAAGACAACTAACGGGGAACAATGTTATTTGAGTTGGGTGCCAACACTTGTGTAATCTTCCTCCTTTTTTTGAAGTCGGTTCAAAAGTAGCCCTTTTTAAATGTTGTTTGATAAAAATGCACGACTTACAAAGTCGTTAGTGTTATAACAGAAATAAAAAATGCTGCAACCAACAGAAACCATTAACTATTTCATACCTCCTCATACCTTATTATACCATCCTCCTTATACCACATAGAAGTTTATAATTGATCATAGTCTTAGAAAACTCATCGACATAAATAATAATGTACAATTATCATTAAATCAAGTTTCAAATCCCCTTTAATACTTCAACAAGGGAACATATTTCGGTCCCAACCAACCCTTTATTTACTTACACTAATGTCTTTGTGCATTAGTTGGGCGGTTAATAGACCAACTGTTTGTGTCATTCACCTAACTTTCTACTGGTAAAAATAAATGGACCGACAATTAGCAGCTATTGATACCATTGTATTCAATACAGGTTATGCCCCACAGTTCCTCACGCATAAAATTTGACTTTATTGGTAGGTGCCATGCGGTACTATATGTATAGGTATATATTCTCACACTTTCCCACAAGGGTAGCGGTAGGCAGAGATATATTTTAGGTGCTAACATGACAGATGGCGAGGCCTTCACCGTTACTTAAGCACGACTATACATACGTTTTTGAATATCTCATATGCAGGTTTCCTCATGATGTTTTCCTTCACCGCAAAACTCGTGGTGTGATCAGTCACTGTACTTAAGTTCATAAAAACTCATTAGTACAGTCTGGTTTCGAATTTGTAATCTTTGTGTCGCAGGAACCTACTCGGACCACTCTGCCACGATGGCTCTACTATGAAAGTATTGAAAAGTTATCCAGATCAGATTTACAAAAAAACTTGCCTCTTGGATTTCTTATCAAAATATCATCCACTTTTAGAACGGCATGTAAAAAAAGTCAAAGAAGGTTCACGTTACCTAGATAAAATCGCTCGAGCATTCAAAGAAGTGAACGTAGATACTAAATGTTAAAAAACCAGCAAGCATGGATGAAGAGACTTATGGAACTGAATGTAGTGGGAGAAGCTTGTTAGTCTAGAAAGAACTGGCTGTATGGTCTCTCTGTCTACCTCGTGAGAGTAACGGAAAGATAATAAAACGGAATAAATTTCAGTAAGTACAGAGATGAAAATGATTACTGGAATTCATGGAAATCATTTTGATAGATGAATTTCACAACAAATATTTAGTTTTAATTAATCGTGAGAATAACCCTGAATTTCAAACCAACATTACTGCTGTTTTACATTCCATTGACTCGTTTCAAAAGCTAAAATGTAATTTGCATGTATATTCCCAAATTTCCATAATGAAAATTATTAATCTTAGAGTTATCAAAGAATTGTAATAAACAACTCATGAACAAGGATAAAGTGCAATAAGATCGCAGTATTACAACATGTAAAAGCTTTGCTCGCCGGTTTCGAGTACTCTTGACGTTCCCGTCTTTAAGTGTCCGTTCGATTCGATTTGAGTTGGAACGTGGTCTTCCTCTGGCTAGTCCTGCACACACTTTCGCTTTTTGTATATCTGTTTCGTCAATCTTTCTTCAGTCATCCATTCTATATGTTCAAACCAACGTACCATGCCTTTCTTCAACTTTACAATTACATGCTCGTTCAAGTCAGTTGTTTTGCGAATCTCTTCATTCGATTCCCATTTTTCGAAGAGATCGCATCTCAACTGCATTTATACTATTTTCATGCTTCCTCTGTGATACCCGGGATTTTGCAGCCGTACAATAAAGTAGTATAAAGAGGCTGATGAATGTGGATGAAGCGAAAGAGGTATGTGAGTCTATGACCGTGTAACCTAAATATGAAATGTGAAATCGAAAAGAGGGTGTGTGGGAATAATAGGTTAATTTAAAAGATGTACCTTGCAACACTGCTAACCTTGATTAAGAAAAAGAAATGTCAGTCGTTTGAAGCGAGTAACAGCGCTATCGATGTACTATTTTGCACGTTAAGTTTAATACAGTTTTAATTGTTTATTCGTTTGTTTTTCGACTACCATCCTCACAAAATTATGCCTACTCTTTATTGTCCTTTAGGGACCTATGTGGGAAGGGATGAAGATATATCCTATACTTGAAATCAGAAGATAGCTATAAGAATTCTCAATGTTGCACAGCTGGAGCCCATTTCCAAGGAAAAGTCACCTACCGGACCATTACATTTAAAAGGCCCAGTACCCATTTATCGAAATCACGATTTCGAATTCTCTCGTATTTTGAGATCTGGTTACTTCTGATATTGTTAAACTTAATTTGGGAGTGATTGTAAAGATTAATAAAGACATATCAGGTTAGTTTGGACTTAAAGAAAGGTTATGTGAAACATTGTCGGATTCATATAATGTGAAAGTATACTGAGGAAGGGACAGGGAGACCACGGTTCAACTATCTAGATAAATTGCTAGAACACCTAATAATAGGAACATCAAGAGTATTCGAAAATGACGTGACTGATGAATGTAGATGACGCGAAAGAGTCTGTAAGTCCAGTGGAAACTGGCGCACTTCTCTCTCTGCCTACCTCCTCGAGGGAATCGGCGTGATATCTGATGAATCCTAACTTGAGACACTGTTAGAGCTTTAAAATACTATGCCATATAAAACTTTGCTCACACATAAATTAATACAGTGCAAACAAATGTCTTTCAAAAGTAAAATTAGCTCCAAACATCTCGGTGTAATCACAGAAGTTTTGGTGAAACTTGAAGCACAAGTCGTCTGTCTTTTGATGTATCAAGTGTGTGTAATGACATGATACGTAGACCAAACTGGAATCCGGTTATGTATAGGGTTACTATATTACCTACAGTGTTTGTACCTCCATCCTTCAAGTTGTTAAATGAGAATAATTTAAAGAATAAATTATATAAACTTAAATCTAATGGTTCGGGATAATTAGGCAAGTATCAAGTGTGTGTAATGACATGATACGTAGACCAAACTGGAATCCGGTTATGTATAGGGTTACTATATTACCTACAGTGTTTGTACCTCCATCCTTCAAGTTGTTAAATGAGAATAATTTAAAGAATAAATTATATAAACTTAAATCTAATGGTTCGTGATAATTAGGCAAATTATTGATTTACCAGTTCTTACCCGCTTCGTGTTGATGCAGGTTTTTAGCAGGATATCACATTTCCTTTCGGGAAACTTCCGGGCTCTTTTCTTATTCTCCTAAGCATCATATTAATAGAACTACTTAATGTTACGATGGAAGGTTCTGGAGGTCTTGCCGTGTGAAATCCATGCGAAACAACAACACTTAGCAGGAAATATAGACAAAAGGAGGCAATTAAGAAAGGACGTAAACAAGTTGTTTTCGTCGCCCGGCCATTGTTCTGCGGATGCATTCACACGGCAATTCAAAGAACATCTTAATGGCGGTCTAGAGCCTTCCACTGATTTCTAGTATATCGTGCCGGTGTCATATATAAGGCAGTATCCGATGGGCACGGTGAGTCTGAGTTAGAGTTAGTGAGTTGAGTTCAGTGCGAGTGATCACAAGTGTTTTATCGGTGACTATAGTGAGTGTTACAGTGATAGTGAAGTGTTTCAGTGCCTAGTGTTTACTGTGTTCTACTGTTACTGTGTTGTAGTGTACACAGAGTAGAAGTGTTTCAGTACCTAGGGTTTACTGTGTTTTACTAGTACTGTGTTGTAGTGAGTAGAATTGTAGCGAAGTGTACGGATCTATCGTACAAGTTTCCGGAATTATATTGTGTATAGAATAAAGTGTCGTTTAAGTGCATCAACCGGCTATCATTAAATTATCCCGAACCCCAGCCCGTAACATTAATATAGAGCCGTGGTGGCAGAGTGGTTCGAGCAGTTGCCTGCGACGCAAAGGTCGCAAGTTCGAATCCCGACTGTACCAATGAGGTTTTCTGAACTTAATTACAGTGATTAGTCACACCACGAGCTTTACAGTGAAGAAAAACATCGAGAGGAAACCTGCATACGTCTGAGAAGCAATTCAAGGCGTATGTATAGTCGTGCTTGAGTAACGGCGATCGACTCGCCATCTGTCACGTCGGCACTCTGGCGGAATGTGGGTGTGTGGGTATTATTTATAAACTTCTGCCTACCCCTTCGGGGATCCTTATGGCGTGAGGATATTTTATTTACTTTTGTTCACTAATAGCAACAATAAAATGACAACGTGCACGAAAAACTTAATGAAGCTCAAATAATAAAGTTAACAAATACATTCACTTTCGCATTCGCAACCTACCATTTCGGACTTCTGTAATATTTATCTCTTTATCCCTCGCTACAAGGATATAGATACGACCTAGGGGTCGGGATCACAGATGCCCGATGCTCCCAGATATAACCGTTCAGTTTACTACGATCTCCATTCAAGCTAAAATATGCGCTGCTATTCGATGACATCACAAATCGTAAATTTAACAGCTTCCATTAACGTCTCGACAGATGGCGCTCTACGTGGAAAATAATGGAGTAACTGCATTATTATTATGAATACAAATATGTATATATGCAAAATATGTATATAGAGAGCCGTGGTGGCCGAGTGGTTCGAGCAGTTGCCTGCGACGCAAAGGTCGCAAGTTCGAATCCCGACTGTACCAATGAGTTTTTCTGAACTTAAGTACGGTGATTAGTCACACCACGAGCTTAACGGTGAAGGAAAACATCGAGAGGAAACCTGCATACGTCTGAGAAGAAATTCAAAGGCGTATGTATAGTCGTGCTCGAGTAACGGCGATCGACTCGCCATCTGTCACGTTGGCACCTAATATACCTCTGGCGGAAAGTGGGTGTGTGGGTATTACCTATACACCTCTGCCTACCCCTTCGGAGACCCTTGTGGGAAGGCGTGAGGATATATAGCTTCAATCCATGCCATCCATAGATTCAGAATTTAAAGGAAACAGAGACAACAGTGTTTTGTCATTTTTACATTAGTATATTGATGGCAAAACAGTGGCTCTATTGTATATTTACGCCCTTATTTATTTACAACGACATATAGAGAGATTGAGTGAAGAAATATTGATGAAATAGATATACAATGCGAAAGTGTCTAGAAGAAGAGAGGAAGGGAATACTGGGTTTCCCATAGGAGCTGTCCGACTGGGGCAGGACCTCCACCTTATACAAGTCCGTAGCCAAATAACAATTTTTTTTTAAGTTGTGTTCCTGCACGATGAATAAGGTCTCCAGTAATGAACTCTTTGGGGAGGAGGGAGTGTTGTAATATTGTGCTGGCAGCAGAGGTATTATGCTGCAAACACAGTATAACTCTCCGAACACAGAGTGGCAACGCGCAGGTGGTGCTACGGTACCGTGAGTATGAATAGGCTAATAAAGAGGTCTACAGATCTCTATATGCAATCTGAGATGGACTCAGCGTGATGTTAAAATTTTATTAATAGCGATATTTTAAGCTTGTGTCGATTAAAGTGATATTCATACTCGAATTCTTCTAACAAATAAACGGTCTAATACAATTACTAGAGCGTAGCAATGATATCAAATAAATATCCATCGTCTATCAGTTGCCTTCCACATCATTTGGTGTCCACTCGAATCATAATCGTTTATCGAATCCACTCGATTTCTCGTATAACGTACGGCTTAGTGATCAGGTTTATGTAGAATATGTACTTTATCAAGTTTTTTGGCACAGTTTCTTATGTTCATTTCATGGCTGAAATATTTCATAAATCTACCATAAATGGTCGTATTTGTTTTTCTAAGAGAGGTAGGGCATAACGGGTTTTCCGTTCGAATTTGGAGCTGCCCGACTGGGGCAGGACCTCCACCTTATAGAAATCCGTAGCCAAATAACACAATTTATTGTGTTGTGTTCCTACGCAGTGAATAAGGTTACCAGTAATGAGCTCCTCGGGGAGGGGGGAGGATTGTTATATTGTGTTGGCAGCAGAGGGATTAGTCCCATTATGCTGCCATCACACTATAACTCTCCGAACACAGAGTGGCGACGCGCAAGTGATACTTCGGTATCGTGAGCGTAAATAGGCTACGGTAACCGTTTCCCATATGGTGGGCCGTATGCTTGTTTCCCACTCTTGTTGTAAAAAAAGGCCAGTTTTTCATATTTATTTTGTGCCTGGTTTGGACACATAGAAAGGATGAGTGAAGAAAGATTGACGAAACAGATATACAAAGCAAAAGTGTGTGCAAGAAGAGGCAGAGGAAGGCCACGTTCTAACTACCTGGATCAAATAGATCGGACTCTGAAGGACGGGATCGTTAAGAGTACTCGAAACCGACGAGCATGTATGAAGAGACTGATGAATGTGGACGAAGCGAAAGAGGTATGTAAGTCTAGAGAGAACTGGCGCTCTATACTCTCTGCCTACCCCGTTAGGGACTTGGCGTGATGATATGTATGTATGTATTTTGTGTATGTTTTAATTTTTATTTGTTATAGGGTTGTGGTGTAGTCGCTTGCAACACAAATGCTGAGTTTACAGGCTGTACAGGCAGAATTTTTAACGGGTTCAATATCGATGTTTTTCTTCATTGTAAAGCTCGTGGTATGACTTATTACTGCACTTAAGTTCAGAAAAACTCATTGGTACAGTCGGGATTCAAACTTGTGATCTTTGTGTCACTGGCAACCACTCAAACCGCTCAAACCACCGCGACTTCTTACGTATTTTAGCGAATATCAAAATCCGCCCAAAATACCAAAAATTTTCACAACTTCTCGACGACATTCCGAAGTGTACGACTT
>JACCPG010006915.1:0-20092 GCA_016069955.1 Drepana arcuata
TATATATATATATATATGGATATATACACACGTATGGATTTATAATTTTTATATACAATTACAATGCAAAAGACAGTTGTATACTGACTCCTTAAAGGATACAATATTTGATACAAATAAGTATTACGAGGCAAAATGTCAAGAAGACTAGCAGCATTGCCTCGTTGGATAGCAATGCTGATACTGTGAGCGAGATATGCTCCAGTCCGCCTGTCACGAGAGGGGTCGATAAGACGACTATAGATGGATAAAAACTGATCAACTCTTCAAATTATTGTATCCTCACTGAAGTGAGACCGCTGTCACTTATTGCTAATTGTTCATGTCTTTCCCTCCACGGTACTATAACACCTGCTTACTCCCTGTCGTGATCACTACAGACAGTCCCGTGACAATTCTGGGAGTTAATCAATGCACGGAAGACAGATGAGACGGCCGGCATTAGAGCTAATTGACATAATTTACCCGTTTCTAATCAAGCAAGTGCTCTCGAGCTCTGCTTATTAGCTCAACTGAGCTACCTACGTGATATTGTTTTCTTTTACAAGCTACACGAGCAGATTCGTAATTTTGAACTTAAATTCTAGAATTCAATTTGAATTATTATACAGACAAATCCTGAAGAAGAGGCAGAGTAAGACTAGGTTTCAACACTCAAAGATGGGGCCGTCAAGTTTACTCAACATCGGTGAGCATGTATGAAGATACTGTTAAATGTGAACGAAGCGAAAGAGATCCGTATATCTAGAGAGAACTGTCGAGTTCTCTTTGCCTACCCGAGAGAGACACGGATCGCAAATTATTGGGCTTTTATTATTTTTGGCACAAACGTGACATACAAACCATGGGGCCCTAATACAATAAGAGATAATACGAGTACTTGCACTTTATTTGTGCACTGTAAGTAATTTGGTTCACAGACGAAATATACATAAATACGTAATATACATACGTCTATATACATATCTATCTCTTTTACACTATTTGGTAAGCATAGGGATTGTTTAGATAAGGATGCCTCAACAAGGGGAATAGTAACGTTTAATAATGTACGTTAACAGTGAGCAAACGCTACTTTAAAGCCGCCAGTCTGCACCGATTAGATATTGTTACAAGTTATGGAGTCAGTTATGGACGTACACTAAGAAATGAATTGTAATATACCACTCCGGCGTTATTTGCTAGCCGTCCAGTATCCCGACGAACTGCTTGAAACTAACACCATAATTAAACTCACTATAAACCGCATCGCTTATTATCATATAATATTAATTATTTTAGCCGTAGTGGCCGAGTAGTTCGAGTTGCTGCAGCACGCAGGTTTCATGTTGCAATCCCGACTGTACCAAAAAGTTTTGCTGGTCTTAAGTACAGTGATTAGTAACACCAGTAGCTATACGGGAAGGAAAACATCGAGAAGATATTCAAATATGTATGTTAAGTCGTGCTTGAGTAACGGCGATGGACTCGCCATCTGTCACGTTGATACTTAAAATATATCTCGGGCGAAATGTGGGTACTAACTACTACTACACACCTCTGCTTCTGCCCTTCGGGGACCCTTATGGGGAGACGTGAAGATTTACTTACATATATGTATATAACATGCGCTCTCTGCTAATAAACGTTCCTGTAAATAATATGGGACACGTAGAATCTATCGAATAATAAAAATAGCACGACATGACACACTTACACGTAAACCTATTGTGTATTTGTGCCACAAACAGGGTAACCTTAGCCGGTTCATTAATAATGTTCATATCCATCAATCTTTATGGGTCGATGCCAGTTCTTGCAGGCTTGACGTTTCCACTTAATATCAGAATGAAATACAATATCATAATAAAGTTCTTCTACATTGAAAATTATCTAATACTGCTACTGCTAGCTGTCTCGGTCAGCTACGCTTCAGTGAAATAATAAAAGGTTTTTTTTAATACCAAAGCTCCTAATAATAGATATTAAGATTGGTAAGTGGTTTTTAAGACGGGCAAAGTCTAACACTAGGTAACAGCTAGTGGTTTATAGATAAAATTAATGATTATTTTAGATCAACTAAAAGATTTGCAACATGACTTGTCTTGTGAAAAGAAATTATAATGCGAATGAGTCTGGAAGAAGAGGCAGAAGATCGATTTGGATCAAATTAATCGAATATTAAAACATGGAAACATCGCGTCAACTTTTTCACGGAGTTAGTCGGGCAGAATTGAGCGTCGTGCCTCTCAAGACTTACGAACCTCATTCACTTCGTCCACATTCATCATTATCTTCTTATTTCTAAATTGAACAACTAACCAACATAATGAACCCTAAACTCACAATAAAAGATTCACCGAAGTAAAAACAAAATAAAATGGGATGAGATTTAGTACTGTAATTTGGTGAAGCGAGTGTTGAGAATAACTTTTCTCAGTTTCAAACGGCCGTATACAATGAATTTCCCACTTCCTTTGTTTGCATTCGGCCAGATGAATGGCACAATCTATCAAAGGTGTAGGTAAAAGTAGGTGAGCCTGCCAGTCCCGTCATTTATAACGCGAGCAAGTAATGTTCCGAAAACTTTCTACGCACGTTTTTCATTAAATTTACGGATGGAGTGGAAAACTTATAAAATCAATGGCTACAAGAGAAATTAAAACAAATGAAGTATTGATATATGAGCCGTGGTGGCCGATTGTGGTTGTAGACGGCTACAACGCAATTGCAAGATTAAATCCCGAATGTACCAACGATTGTAGTCTGAACTTGTGTACAGTGAT
Organism: Drepana arcuata; assembly: GCA_016069955.1. Taxonomy (NCBI): domain Eukaryota; kingdom Metazoa; phylum Arthropoda; class Insecta; order Lepidoptera; family Drepanidae; genus Drepana; species Drepana arcuata. The sequence goes on from JACCPG010006915.1 coordinate 2,766, forward strand.
TAATCACCCTACAAGCTTTACGGTGAAGGAAAACATAGTGAGGAAACGTGTAAACGTTTGAGAAGAAATTAAAGTCGTGTCTGAGAACTGGCAATGGATTCGCCATCTGTCACGTTGGCAGCTAAAATGTAGCCCCAGTGGAATTAGTGTGTGTTATAATACACCTCTGCCTTCTCCTGCAGGGATCCTTGTGTAAAGGCGTGGCTTTATAAACAAAATATATTGCATGAGGAAAATATAAAGAGGTGTTTAATGATCGATGTTGAACATTTTCGAACGTTAAAAATGTTGGTATATGTAAATGTAAATCTTCGTGAGGAGTACCCAAATATGCCGCATGTTACACTTGTCTTCCCGCCTTCCCACAAGGGTTCCCGAAGGGGCTGACTGAGGGTGTAGGAAGTTTCCGCCGGAGATATATGTATATATATATATATATTTTTTTTTTTTTTCATTTTATTTATGATGTACATCTTCCAAATATATCAAAGCATAATTTTGAATAGACAAATGTAACTAATTAATTATCAGATTATATATCTATATATATATATATATATATATATATATATAAGACATGCATTTTTATTACTGTTAGCTACAACGGTCGGCAACGCGCAAGTGATACCCCTGGTGTTGCAAGCGTCCATAGGCGGCGGTAACCGCTTACCATCAGGCGGACCGCATGCTTGTTTGCCACCCAAGTGGTATAAAAAAAAAAATACAACAATTTTTATTTGCAATCGCTCGTTATTTTCTTATAATAATATATTATTTATTTTCTTAAAATGTTAATTTCACGAGCTCAAAGGAATATAATAAATCAATGCAAATGACAAAAAACGTGATAAATATTCCATGTTCCCATTGAATATAAATTTGTTTTTTCTCAAATCAATCTGAATTCAGCGAACTATCAAAATATCTGCGGGAATTATTTCAGAAGTACCTACTTGGTAGTCTAAATCAATTCATGAAGAATTTGTTGATTCAATAACACCTTTAGCGAATGTTTTCAGTTTGTTTTACTAAAAGAGAAAGTACCAAGGTTACCAAAATTTTTTATCTCATTCCTTGCCGCAATGGTGCCGGAAGGGGTAGGTTGTTGGCAGGGGTAGGTGTATAGGTAGTACCCACACACCCACTTTCCGCCGGAGATATATTTTAGGTGCCAACGGGTAGAGGGCGAGTCCATTGCCGTTTCTCAGACACGACTATACATAAGTACTACCTATGCACCTCTGCCTACCCCTTCGGCGACCCTTGTGGGAACGCTTGAGGATATTAATAAGTGGAGAGTAAATATTTTTCTATATGAGAAATTATCTAGAAAAAATATTTATCTGTTCCACAATTTTACCTACAAAAAAATCTGATACGTGGGGTATAATCAAATCTAAATCCTACAGAGAATGTGCTTTTACATTGATATGTATTTGTTGGGTAAAACGCGCTGGTCGGCTGCGTTTAAGAGGCCACAAATCCGAGGGTATTGTGTTATTTATCGTTCACAATTTGTATCAAAACAAAGGATTACAGAACGTCATATGATACGATCATATTTAGGGATAAACGGTTCGTGTACCTACAGTATACATTCCCAAAGTATTTACAACGGAATATTCCATTTAATTTGAGATTCTCGACTTGCATAGTTTTTTGTTACTCTTCTATCTATATTTTCGAAGACGTGGTTGCCGAGTGGTTCGAGCAGTTGCCTGCGACGCAAAGGACGCAAGTTCGAATCCCGACTGTACCAATAAGTTTTTCTGAACTTAAGTACAGTGATAAGTCACACCACGAGCTTTACGGTGAAGGAAAACATCGAGAGGAAACCTGCATACGTCTGAGAAGAAATTCAAAGGCGTATGTGTATAGTCGTGCTTGAGTAACGGCTATGGACTCGCCATCTGTCACGTTGGCACCTAATATACCTCTGGCGGAAAGTGGGTGTGTGGGTATGTATATTTTCACGCCTATCTAAAAAGCTACTCGAAGGGGTAGGCAGAAGTGCAACTACACACTCTTTGGCCTTTGGTATATTTAGGTGTCAACGTGTTAGATAACGTTGGACTCGTTTCTCAAGCATGACTAAAAATATGTATTTGAATTACTTCTTAAACGTATGCAGGTTTCATCGCTATAATTTTCCTTCACCTTAAAGTACTTGGTGAGGGCTTAAGTTTAGGAAAAAAAATATTGACATAGTCCGGGTTCATTTCGCTGTTGTCATTTTTCAACGCTGTTAGATAAAAAAAACCTGAATTTGCACCTCTTACTATGGCTTTACATTTAATTGTCTCTTCACACATTCCCATAAGGGTCTCCGAAGGGGTGGACTAGGTCTATCATTCTGCTGCGATATATACGTATTCCAACGTGACAGATGGCGAGTCCGTCGCCGTTTCTCAAGCACTAATAGATTTGTCTTCCAGCACAAGGTTACCTCTCGATATTTTCCTTTACGGTAAAGCTCGTAATGTGACAAAATACTGTATTTGAATTCAGAAAAATCATCGCACATTCTAGTTTGCATTTTTTGTATTGCAGATTATCACTCGATACGATACTATATTGTATCAAATTATTAGTTTCTGTCTCACCCCATAGGAATGAAGCAAGATCGTGCATTACTATAAAAAGGGGACATGAGTTTGACATAAGGTCTAAATGGCTCTCACATTGAAATAGGTCAGTAGGTCAGATAGCAGTCACTTCGTGTCAAAATCTGGAAGCCGACCACTGCGGCTTGTGTCGGATGTAACAATATTTGGGCTAAAGGCCAAGCTACTTCAAATGAAACGTCATACGAGGCGAGAGTGTTGTTTACTTAGTAGTCATATGAACTATCAATATGTTTATGCAATTCGTACCTATTAATAAATATGTTGATGTTTAATCGAAAGAGGTATGCGAGTCTAAAGAGAACTGGCGCTCTATAGTCTCTGCCTACCCCGTTAGGGACTTGGCGTGATGATATATATGTAGGTATGTATGTACCCTGATCTTTTCCAGATCAGGGGTCATTCAAGTTTTCTCATGACATCGTACGTCATAAAGCATAACCGATTGAACGAACCCAATAGTTGTTTAGTAAAAGCCTTTTCATGTTGGTGAATTAGTCACGTATCGCTTGCCCCACAGTTTTTGCCCTATCTCATGATTTATCCCCTTTCGAGCACGATTTGTACCAACAAAATGAGGGATGGGATCATTCAATATTCATCTCGCGTTGTTATTAAGTTGAGGATGTCTGAGGTGTGCACAGAAGTGGGATCGTGGGATCGTGGGAGCTCAAACATTTGAAAATATATGTTATTATTATTTAACGGCATTGCAAAGGGCAGTCGTTGTTAAAAATGTTTCGTCACATTAAAGTCGATATTTGCTTGCACCAGAGCATTTATAAGTCAATAGACAACATTTCGATACAAATGACAGAATCTCAGAATCAGAAATGACTGATGAATGAGGACGAAGCGAAAGAGGTATGTAAGTCTTGAGAGAACTGGCGCCCTATAACTCTCTGCCTACCCCGTGATATGATAATATGACTCACTAACAAATAACTAAAACATGTTTAATTCGAATTTCGTAAAGAACCTATGTGTATTCCATATTGACCCTTGATATCATTTGAAGTCAGTTTAATTTATTATACAGTTAACAATTTGAAAAATGTTACCACAAACAAATTCCATATTCAAACAGTAACATACAGACCGGGACAGCATTACGCAATACGACGCCAAGGAAAACAATGTAAGTACGAAGCAAATACAGGATGAATGTTCGCAAAGAGCTCATGGTCCTGGGTGGCACAATCAACCGCTTGCATTATGCATGAAACCATCCAGCGGCGACAGATGCCTCGAACTTCTGAAGGAGTGATATTAATATTTGTTTGTCAGGTACCTGAAGTCGTTCCTATTTTGTTTTTCTTAACACTTCCAGGAATTATTATCCTGGAAACTTTCCAGGCTGTGCTGCCATGAGGTATGTTCGCCAAGTGGGAACTTAATAACTTACACAATAGCTTGTCAACAAATTATTAGTCACACCACGAGCTTTACGGTGAAGCAAAACGATAGGAAACCTGTGTACGTATTAAAAGACATTCAAAGACGTATATATTAGTCGTGTTTGAGAAGCGGCGGTGAAACCGGGGGTCATGTATTATGAGAGTGGCTAAATGATACGATATATATATTAAACGTGACGTTCAATAAGTGTTCCCTGTGTCCCTTATGTTGAATAAAATATTTTGATTTTTGATAGAAGTCTGGAAGAAAACTGGCTACTCTCTCTGCCTGCCGCGTAAAGAACCTTGAGTAATGGTATAATATGAGTACATATTATGCGTAGACAATGTCAGGTACAATGCGTAGTATCATGCGTAGACAATATATATTGTCTACGTCTACTACGTGATATATAATTATATAACTAATAGAGTAGAGCGGTTAACTAAAAACTTTATCATTTATTACTAGGAGGATTTATTTTCCACCGTTAGATTCTATGGTTGGCATAACTACATTTGCAGTCCTTCAAACTTTACCGTTTCTAATAATATCAGAGTATTTTTAAGACGAGACTCCCAAGAATATGTTTTCCAACCAATACCCTGCAATCGTGGAGGGCAACGGCACTTGCAACTGCTGCCAACCAATCAATTATCGTACACCCGAACGCTTCTAGCTAATGCAGTGCGTCCATAAAATGTATCTTGTAGGAACATTTAGGTCGTAATGTATCTAGTGAGTGGTAAGAAAAAGTATTGATTCTAAATTTAAAATGTGCAATATGATACGATAAAAATGCTGGGGTAATTCTGTTAGTTGTCAATTAATTAACTAATGCATTAAGCATTTAAAAACGAACATCTGGTAATTTGGACACTGTTATGTAATTGTACAGTTTTCTTGATGTATTATTTCAATTATTACTTCGATGCACTTATCCCGCCTGAAAGACGTTTGGTATACCCAAGTAACAGTTGTTCGTTGCCCTCCAAAAATTGCCACTCCCTTGAAAAGTCACACTTAATCCTTAAAAAAATATGTTCATACCAAAAGGACTCGTTATCGCAATGTGTCGAAAGGGCAGGATAAATACGACGATCAAATCTAAATTCAAACATATTTAAAAAAAAAAGTCTCCCACCTCACACCGTATGTAGGTTTCCCCTCGATGTTTTCCTTCACCGTAAAGCTCGAAGTGTGACCAAACACTATATTTACGTTCAGTAAAACTCATCGGTACAGTACCACAGAGAACCTATTAATATTCTTACGGCTTATAGTTTGTTAAAATAATATAATTAAAAAGATGCACACCATTAACAAACAATGTGAAATAAAAGTATGTACACACAGGCTGTTTGTTCAAAATGCTAAAACACATAGAAACAAAAGCTATCGCCCAGATTAGATGGGTAATTAATTTATCGGGTGATTGATGACACGGCGCTGATGACGCACGTTTTCATCAGGGAATCGCATTAGGGCACGTGTGTCCACGTCCTATTTCGATATTCAGTTTGTGTCACTGTTGTTCCCCCTAATATTGATCAAATCACAGTGTTTGTTTTTCGTTCATCAATATTATTTGTTTCCGGTGAGGTTAACTTAATGTTACTTTACAATCTGCAAAAGGTAAAGCGTGAAGTCAGAAGTCATATGCAATCTCAATCATGATTGCAGCTTGGAGTCCCGACTGTATCAATGAGTTTTTTTGGAACTAAGAACAGTGATATATATTTTTTAATTCAAAAACAATTTGTGTTGTCGCATGGAAAATGGCGATAAACTAACTGTCAAGAAAAAAATATCTACCAACTCTTTAGGGCCTGTGTGGGTCCTTTTGTATGCGTGTCACGTTGACGCCTCAAATATATATCTGGCGGAAAGCGGGTGTCTGGGTACTACCTATACATCTCTGCATACCCCTTCGGGGACCCTTGTGGAAAGGCGTGAGGATTTAGTTATTTTATTCTATTTTATTAATGATAAAAAAAATCCCCAAAAAGTATTGCAATACTTTTAATCATCAATCTTCAGTTGGAAACAACATCACGTCGAGTCTCTAACGGACTAGGCAAAGAGGTTAGAGCGCCAGTTCTCTCCTAGACTTACATACCTCTTTTGCTTTGTCCACATTCATCAGTCTCTTTAATATCACAGTCTATATTTGTACGTAACGTCACGAGTACTCGAAACCGACGAGCATGTATGAAGAGAGAGAGAACTGGCGCTCTATACACTCTGTCTACCCTGTTAGGGACTCGGCGTGATGATGTATATGCCATTTACACTTTACGATATACTAGATTTGAAGGCTTTTGAAGTTACAGCTAGTCTAACACACATTAAAAATCGTCCTTGACTTTATATTTTATCTTGCTTCTATTTTTCAATTTTATTTCGCAAGCGATGTATACATTTATTATTAAAGTATTGTAGATGTATTAAAGTAATTTTACATTATAATTAGTTCCAGGACTTTCAAAGAATATTAAATTTCTATAATACTTGTTTAATGTGAAAAAAGAAATGTTTTTTAAAGTAACTGATCGAAAAATCAGAGAAGCATCAACAGGCGTTTCAGAACAGTTTAGAAAGAGCTTGAAATCGTTCGGGCGTAAGTTGACTACAGATTTAATTAATTCAATGAAGAATTTAAATAAGAGGGAATCACAACTGATAATAATAATAACGTTCCGATACCTGTATGCGCAACTTTTAGGCTTAATACAATGAGAGCATTTTACTCATGGAGCGCAAAAAAAGTCCAATAAAATATATCCCCGCGCCTTCCCATAACGGTCCCCGAAGGGGTATGCAGAGGTGTACCAAATTTCCGCCGGAGAAATATTTAAGGTGCCAACGTGGCGAGTCCATCGCCGTATTCTTAAACGTATGCAGGTTTCCTCGATGATATCCTTCACCGTAAAGCCTAAGTAAATTCAGATATCAAACCAAAGAATAGTAATGAGTAACGGTCACTGTAACTAAAATACTCAAATAGGCAGACTGCAAATGATATCAATTGACATTTACTAGTATTTTTACCGATATCGAATAAACATTGACCACTACGTGGCTTCGTAGCCAAAAATGTAGTCACAAGCGCTCGCGTAGCATACGTAGCGTGGCGTAACCTTGTAGTCTCACCGTTAGCTTACGTGTAGCTACGCCGTAGTCTCGTAGCTTAGGCGTAATTGTTCTAATTTAAGACCGACTGTACTCTGCGGTAAAATTTCATTCATCGGTAGATCTTTGTTCTGGCATTTTATGTTTCAATTTAGATAATAATCTATCTCTTTGCTAAATTTCATAGAATTTCGTGCAGTAAGAAGAGCAGTTAAGAAGTAAGAAGGAGCAACAAATATCATCATAAGCTTTATATAACAATAGGATTTAACGAGTTCGCATATCCGTACGTCCATTTTAAAACCAACCAGTTAAACTCTTGCGCTTAATAAACTACAATATATCCGTGGTAGCCGAGTGGTTCGAGAAGCTGCCTGCGACGCAAAGGTCGCAAGTTCGAATCCCGACTGTACCAATGAGTTTTTCTGAACTTAAGTACAGTGGTTAGTCACACCACGAGCTTTACGGTGAAGGAAAACATCGAGAGGAAACCTGCATACGTCTGAGAAGAAATTCAAAGGCGTATGTATAGTCGTGCTTGAGTAACGGAGATGGACTCGCCATCTGTCACGTTGGCACCTAATATACCTCTGGCGGAAAGTGGGTGTGTGGGTATTATACACCTCTACCTCTATTTCTCTCTAGGCTCGGTGAGGCTCTCTATTTATTTATTTATAATAATAATAATATATCCTCACGCCTTCCCACAGGGGAAGGCAGAGGTGTATAGGTAATACCCACACACCCACGTATCCCATTTATTTATTTAAAATGTAATATGTATAACAAAAACCTTAGGCACAGCAACGCGTGGCCTGCGTGGGTCTGCTAGTATCTATATAAAAGATTTGTCCCCCTTTTTTACCTTAGTAACCATCCATAACCATCTATTTACTAACTTATATTTTTGGCTTATTATAATTAATAAATCAAACGTACATTTCTGTATTCTCAGAGAGAAATTAAATTAGGCACAATTTTCCAATAGGCACGGAAAATTATTGAGTCCTTCGAGACAGGATTATGTCGAAGCTTAGTAAAATGTAAAGGAATTCAGTGAAAATATTTCCAATACTAAAATTAGGATGAATCTGCTTGCGAAAAAGAGTCTCCGTTTTAAAAATGTGAATAAGGGCGAGTTATTGAGTGCCAAAGATTTCGCTTTGAAATAAAAATATTTTTTGCAAATTTATTTTTTTTGCTTATTGTATAAGTTAACGTTATTATCGACTCGACAATAATATTCGTTAGATCAATTTGGTGTCATGTAACATTAATATCTAAAGAGTAAGGGCACCTAGGATTTCCTTTCTTTTTTTTCTTTTTTTTTATACAACAAGAGTGGCAAACAAGCATACGGCGCACCTGATGGGAAACGGTTACGTAGCCTATTTACGCTCACGATACCAAAGTATCACTTGCGCGTTGCCACTCTGTGTTCGGAGAGTTATAGCGTGTTGGCAGCATAAGGTTTAATCCCTCTGCTTCCAACACAATGTAACAATCCTCCCCCTCCCCAAGGAGCTCATTACTGGAAACCTTATTCACCACGTAGGAACACACTACAATGAATCGTGTTATTTAGCTACGGACTTCTATAAGGTGGAGGTCCTGCCCCAGTCGGGCAGCTCCGAATTCCAACGGGAAACCCGTTATGCCCTACCTCTCTTAAATTGTCCTGTTTTTTGTTCCTGGTCCGAAATATTTGATACCACGTGGCAGACACGTCGCCTTCACGGCTCGTCGCCTTTTTTTCTTAATCGTAAAGTATGTAGGTCTCCGAACGATGTTTTCCTCCACAGTAAAGCTCTTGGTGTGATTAGTCAATGTACTAAGTTCAGCAAAAACTCATTAGTAAAACGAGGTTCGATCCTGCAGTCATTATGCTGGCGATTTCTCGAACCACGGCTCTAACGATAATGTTAATGTTTTAATTTAACACGGCTTCATAATTTACGTACGTCAATTAAGTAAAAATAAAGTACCTTCCTTGAAATTTTCCTCAATCGAACACTATTAAACGACAATAAATTACTTATTTACCGAAACAACCGCCACTAAATACGGGTTACTGGAGATATATTATACACAATACAGGGACAAAGGAGTCACGTTTGGTCAATAAAGATCTCTTAACGCTTTTACGAGCTCCTAATGTCTCGACCTAAGGCTAAGTGGTGGCAAGTAGTCGTGGAAGTTTACTTGCCGATGATAAGTTATAGAGTGCGCGTGCGCTTAATATGGGCGTAACAATTTGTATTAGCCGAGTAGTTTCATTTTTTTTATACCACTATGGTGGCAAATAAGCGTGCCAAGCCCAGTTGATGATAATCACTGTCTTGAAAAACTTCTTGTCTAAATCCTTCGGGCAGTTTATTTCATTGCGTGCTTGAGGCTGAAAACTCCTTTGAAGCTGTATAGTTCGAGGGCTGTTTACGCCAAGGTGTGGGAATAAAAAAGGAAGAAATAAATTAGACTGGTGGCCGAATGGTTCGAGTAGTTGCCTGCGACACAAAGGTCGCAAGTTCGAATCCTGACTGTACCAATGAGTTTTTCTGAACTTAAGTACAGTGATTAGTCGCACCACGAGCTTTACGGTGTAGGAAAACATCGAGAGGAAACCTGCATACGTCTGAGAAGCAATTTAAAGGTGTGTGTATAGTCGTGCTTGAGTAAGGCGATGGACTTGCCATCTGTCTCGTTGGCACCTAAAATATATATCTCCGGCGGAAAGTGTTTGTGTAGGTATTACCTATACACCTCAGCCTACCCCTACGGGACCCTTGTGGAAAGGCGTGAGGATTATATGAATAGGATTTAATTATAGGATATATAGTGTATTAGCTTCGCTATATATATGAACTGTTAATGTTTCTTATATGTACTTTTATTTATTAGATAAAGAAAATTGTAGTTCGAAACATACATACGGCATTGAGCCGGGCTACTCACGGGATAGGCAAACGGAGTAAGTACAGCGCCAGTCCTCTGTAGACTAAAAGACCTCTTTCGCTTTATTTTAATATTCGTAAACTTAACAGTGAAATATCCTCCTTTTTCAGTGGAAGCAGGTGAATAACTCAGTCTGCAATATTTAATAAGCCATTGTTTCAGTTGTAAGGAAGTTTTTTCATATCTCAGCTGAACACAAAAGATCTTCCAATAAAGGTATAAAATATATTGCTTTTCATTTCACCTGTTATACTAACTGTTTGTTCAGTTAATTTTGTTTTTTTTTTTCATTTTGATTGAACAATATTTTATTATAATTAGAGCTTTACGGTAAATGAAAATATCGAGAGGAAACCTCCATACGCTTGAGAAGAAATTCAAAGGCGTATAGTCTTCCTTGAGTAACGGCGACGGATTCGCGTGACAGATGGCGTTAGCACCAAAAATACGTAACGAAAAAATATTGTTATTGTATATGCCTAATGATTTGAAAAGAGTAACCATGGAGTTTCTTGCCGGTTCTTCTCCATGGAAGCGTCCAACCCGAACCGTGCTTCTTTTTCGACGTTTTATAAGTGCCCACCTGGGCCTATGTGAAATAAAAATATTTTGATTTTGATTGATTTTGAATATATATATATCTACAAATGAATCAAATTTTAAGCGGGTGCAACCGCGGGGCAGTATAGTCTTGCTATAATAACCCCTATAATAAAGTAACAAATAATCAGTAGGTAGTTATTGTTTATAAAAATAACATTGTGCGAATTTCTCTGTTTTCAGATGAAATTTGAATATTTACAAGTTTATTTCGTTTTACCAAATATCGAGCACGTCGAGATTCGTCAGACTGATTGAAAAAGAAAATATAACTTTTTAACGAATTCTGTTGCTATAAAAATTGTACGTGTATTTGCGGCCACCTACAAAAACAAACCGAATCATATATTGCTTTTAAATTCGACTAATGGTCCCTTTAGTTCTGACCCCGTTATATTTTCGCCTTCCACAAGAGATTTCAAAGAGGCAGGTAATCAGAAGTGTAGAAACATCTCTATTTTATAAAAAAAAACCCATCGAGAAAATATTTTGATAGGTTATGCACACAAATTTTATAAAATTAGTGTGCAAAGGCAAAAATTTGATTGTTTAACGCAATTTTTTTACTGAACGTTAGAATTCTGAGGAACTACAAATCCTATTTGAAAGAATCCTTTGGCAATAGATAGTCTGCCTACTGATGAAGGCTATATACCTATATGAATTATCATGCTATTACATAGATGACACGGCGTAGCAGTGTAAGTTAATGTATAGAGATTAACTTGTCTTTATCTCTCATGGCCAAGCGTCTGCAAGGTAAATCTCGTTTGCGATCAAAACGTCGATATTAGGACACAACATATACGATTCAAATCTCAGATACTGCACGGAGAGCCAGCTGTGTCTCCGGCAATTAGTGTAAACACCGTCGACCTACAACCGTGAGGGTCCTTCACTTTGAGCCGCTTCGAACGGCGCTCGTGTTTAGTGAAAGAGGAAGCGGGAAAATTTTGAGTTAAACCTACTAGTATTATAAATGCGAAAGTTTGTGAGGATACTTGTTTGTACTTGTGTGTTTTTCACGCAAAAATGATTGAACGGGACTCGATGAAATTTGACCCAGATATATAAATAAAATTACATAATACATACATATCATCACACCGAGTCCCTAACGGGGTAGGCAGAGAGTTCAGAGTTGCAGAGAGAAAAATCTTCTAAGAAGTTATGCGTAGACTGACGTTAAATAAAATTAAATCTGACATACATTCCATGACACCGAGTCCCTAACAGGGTAGGCAGAGAGTATAGTGCGCCAGTTCTCTATAATAGACTTGCATACCTTCTGAATAAATAGGAAGAAAACCAAAGACAACGCCAGCTAACTATTTCAGAAAGATTTATTTTTAAAATTAAACGTCTTTTTAGAAAATAGATAAAAAGATAATATCCGTCGGGCTAAAGGAAGAAAGAAAATTATGAGAGACGTCTCTTAAGAGCAGTTGTCAGGTGACAGCCACAAGCTCGCCTCGTACTTAGCAAAGGCTGGGGACTGTGAGCGTTAACGTTGTACGACTTTTCATTTATGACCACGAAGTTGGGTTATGGACTTGTTTTATATTGTGAAATTATATTCCGAACAATCTTGCCACATTGCTGTCTTCTATAAACTTTATAAGATTTCGTTTATTGTCTTTGCTATGTTTGGAATGTATTTTTCGTCTCTTTTGGAATTGACGTTTGGAATGTATCTCTTGTCTCACTCTTTGTAGGCTAGCCTACAAAATTTAATTTAAAGCTCATATGTCAAAATGGCTTTTTTTTTCTATAACTCCATATATCCTCAATGTCAAATACTTTTTAGGTTATATTTTTATAGCGCTAACCACTAAAACTACCCAAACTAGTATATAGCTCGCTGATGGTAAGCGGTTACCGCCGCGATTAAGGATCTTTGGTGCACCAAAAGTGTCAATCATGCGTTGCCGATGTTGTAAGACCTTTTCGACAAAGTTGTGAATTTAAGTTAAAAAATACTGAAAAGGATTAAAATTAAAAAGAATTGTAGTCATTTTGCTGGTATTGCTATCTTACTGCACACTAAAATAATATCCTCCTAAGACGATATCGTTGTCCATCTTGAATACAAACGGGATGAGAACTCGCTAATGCCTGTGATAAAGTATATTAATTCACAATTTAATTTCTAATACAATTGTACTATTCATAAAGGATGCCGCAGGACGGCAATTGTTTTCTTTTGAACTTATATTTGCCTTCACAGAGTAAGTTTCAATTACCCAGTAATTATATTTGTGTTGCTTAAACAAAGGAAACTTCAGAATGAAATTAGTATGTGTTATTTCAAATTAAAACACAAACGTTTGCCACCAAAAACCGTTGTGTACCTATCCGTATTTTTATTCGTTCTTTTTTCAAATGTTCTGTCAAAAAGTTCAGCCATCGGCGCTACGTCACAAAGTGTCAAAGTATGTTATATCGTTACTAGCTGCTCCCCGCGGTGTTATCCGTAGTAGAACGGCAACAATCGCTGTGATTTTTATCCAGTTTATTATGCAAATAAGGTTCATATATATTAGGTTCATATATTCATATATATATATATATATATATTTTATTTTTATTTTTCATTTTTCAAGGAAATTGACATATTGACCGTACCATGTCAATACATATTCCAAAATTTGTTATATGTTAGAAAGAATATGGAAAAATTTAAGAAAAATAGCGACTTGCATACTGTGAATACACGGAACAAAGATAAACTCCATGTTCCTACAGCTAGATTACACAAAACTAGGAACTCATTTGTCGGGCAAGGTATACGTTTTTTTAATAAGCTACCTCGGAAAATAATTGAATTACCTTTTGTAGAATTTAAAGCTGTCGTTAAAAGTAAATTAATTCAAAAGGCTTATTATAAAACATCAGATTATTTTAATGATGGCCATGCATGGCAATGAATTGCTCTTTTTTTTTTTTTTTTTTTTTTTTTTGTATTGTCTCTCGTAGCGTGAGTTCCGGGAACTTTTGCTACTTAACCGGTCAATGGCGAGACCTAGGCCTCCAGCCAGGCACTTTAGTACTAAGCAACACAGCTAAGGGCACCCCCTGTGGGGTACGAACCTCGGCTTAGGGCGTTGCTGGATCGCGAGCAAGGGGGCTGGGCTGGACTGGTAATTTTATTTATATATTATTTGGGGGCGGGATTTGCGCGTCTGGCTCGGCGCGGGCGGGCGTTTGCGGAGGAGGTCGGGGGGGAACATTACGGCTTATTCGCGTCGAGCCTCGCCGGCGAGGACGGAACAGTGGTCGGTTGTGTGTAGTGTTTGTATGTTTTTGTCGGGCGTCCTGGAGGACCGTCATGTCGTCATCCGGTTCGATGACGGCATGTTTTGGACGCCTTATCTTCGAGATAAGGGAAGGAGTGTATCGGGCGGCCGATACGACGAGGGGGTTGGGGTGATTTACAGCAGAATCGAAATGACGTTTGGACAGTTTTTTCAAAAACTGTTTTATAGTGGGGACTTTGAGGTCAACGTGGAGTTGACTGTTACGCATGTACCACGGGGCACCTGTGGCTCTCCGGAGAAACCGGCTTTGGAGCACTTGCAGGGGGTTGAGTGTTGACTTGCTAGTGTGTGCGAACACTACACCCGCATATGTCATGATTGGTCAAATGCACGTCGTGTAAATCCTCACCTTGGATTTCAATGAGAGTTTACTTCGTGCATTCAGCATGCTGTGAAGTCTACCGAGCGCGAAGGCGGCTCGCGCGCGTACCGCCTTTACGTGGTGACGGAAAGAAAGGCGTTGATCAAGGATCACACCCAGGTATTTGGCTTTTTCTTCCCATGGAATGGGTTTGCCGAAGAGGGTGATGGGAGCTACCCGTGGGCGTTCGAGGCCTTTCCAGAATAGGATGGCTGCGCTTTTGGTGGGGTTCACTTCAATTCTCCATTTCCGGAACCACCGCCCCAGGGCTGTGACCGCGGATTGGAGGTTGTCGTGAATTCCCTCGGGGGTTCTACCCTTGTAGTAGATAGCCGTATCATCGGCGAATAGAGCGCTTTTAACTCGTCTATGGAGGGGAATGTCGCTGGTATAAAGCGTGAATAGGAGTGGCGAGAGCACAGAGCCTTGCGGGACTCCTGCTCGTATGGGATGGGGGGAAGAGAGTGTGCCCTCGACTCTGTAGCGGAAGGAGCGGTTAGACAAAAAGTCCCGTACTATGCGTACTAGACGGTCCGGTACGCCCAACTGGTACAGCTTGTATATTAAGCCGTTGTGCCAGACCTTGTCGAATGCCTTCGCCACGTCGAAGAGGAGCATACCCGTGGTAAAACCGAATTGGAAGCCGCTACTGACGTCTTCCACAATACGGTGGACTTGTTGTACACAGGAGTGTTTGGTTCGAAAACCGAACTGTTGGTCAGGTATGACTTTCTTAGAGTCTGTAAAACTCTTTAATCTATTGTAGATAAGTCTCTCGTAAATCTTGCCAAGGACGTTGAGGAGACTGATGGGGCGATAACTGGAGGCTTCGGTCTTGGGTTTCCCTGGCTTGGGAATACCTATAACCGTTGCACTTTTCCAGGATTGGGGGAAAAAGTTATTGCTCAGTGCGGCGTTGAAGATGGCAGTGAGCAAAACTATGAGATAAGGAGAGAAGAGTTTAATAACTCTGTTAGTGATCCCGTCGGGACCTGGGGCTTTCCTGGGGTGTAGATCCTTGATCACTTTCCGGACTTCGTCGACCGTGATTGGGGCGATGGGGTGGTCTGGGTTTTCAGAGGGTGGGAGAGATAGTTTGCTTTCGACCTCGGCTTCCACCTTATCGAGATGGCGCGGGTCGGTGGTCGGAATCTAATTCGTCGTGCGACCTCAGCGAGTGCAAACGGAGGTTTACATTCTTGAGGATCGCAATGTCTAGTACGTCCGGTCGGTGGTTGATGTTCTCAGGGTAGTGGGTGGGGTGCATAGGCGCAATGACGTCGAATTGGAGGAGGCCGCTGAGGTCCTCCAATTGGCGTCCTCTGTTATTTCGTGAGTGGCTGTTCCAAGCATCGCTCTTGGCATTCAGGTCGCCCGCGATAATAACCGAGCTACTGAGGTTGATGAGGGCTTTGATATCAGCTTTGATATCGGCCGTTGAGTTAACTGGGGAACAGTATGCAGAGGCTATCGTGATCGGCTGATGGCCGGTCATTCCTAATCGACAGATCGAGGTCTCAATGTGGGAGAGGGTTGGCGGTTGGATTGGGATACAGTGCAGGGACCTCTTGTAATAGATCAAAGTACCGCCGAGGGCGGATCGAGATCTATCATTGCGAACTACGCAGTAGTTTGCAATTCTAGGGTCTCGGTGGGATGGTTTCAAGAAGGTTTCCTGCACTAAGAAAACGTCGATATTGTTGTCGCGGAGGAACGCGGCGATCTCTTCCTTTTGGCTGTGAATGCCGTTGGCATTAAAGTAGCCGATTGAAAGTGATCGGGGTTTGATTCTGCTGCTTACGTTTGAGTCCATTATTGGTTGGACGAGAAGGTAGCCAGGGACTCTGATACATCGGCGTAGTCGCCGAGCACCTTGAGGAGGGCCAGAGGGTCCTTCCGGACGGCCCTGGGGCTTCGTGCCATCTCGTTAACCCTTGAGAGGTTGACGGTGGAGAAAAGATCCGCCAGGAATGCCATGTTGGCGGAGGTTTCAGAAGGGGATGAAGTGGGCTGGACCGCCTGGGGTCTACGCGGGGGAGTAGCAGCCTGGGGCTGGGGCTGTTGAGGTTTGGCGGTGGTGAGCGACTGCAGAGGTGTAATCTGCGGGCTCGAGGCCGCTGAGGGGACAGGTTGTGGGAGGGGTGGAAAGTCCCGCGGAGGGAGGGCCCTCCACGGGGAAGGTCGAGGTGGGGCGGGTTGCGCGGGGGGGGCATTACGCCATTCGCGGGCCGCCGCCCTCTTGACCACGACCGGTCTGGGCTTGGGGGCTTTGGGACAGCCCCTGTAATTGGCCGGGTGGCCTTCCTGGCGGCAAAGCACGCAACTAGGAGGCGAGTCGGCGGGTGTGCGGTCCTTAGGGCGCGAGCAGTCGCTCGTCCCATGATCACCCAGGCACTTAACGCACCTGGGTTTTGCGTTACAGTTACGCGATGCATGCCCGTATAGTTGGCAGTTGTGACACTGCCCTATAGGGCCACCCTTGTGGGGGGTTTCAACCCTTATGCCAGACGGGTGGCATATGGTTTTTATTTTGAAGACGGCTTTACCGTCGGGGGAGTTCTCGCAGATGGCGAGGACCATGTTAAATGCCTCTCCGGCATTTTTTCGGTGCATGCGGTGCACTTCCTTCACTGCGACATTCTGAGCCTTGAGGTCTTCTTTGATCGACTCTGTGTCGATTTCACAAGGGACGCCGCGGATGACGGCCCGGAGTAAACGGTCCTCCGGCAGATCATAAGTGTGGTATTCCACACTTCTGGCCTGCAGGAGTTTCGTGAAGGCTCGGAAATCGGTCGAGTTTGGGAGGTGCACCTTAATGCCTTCGGCTGTGGCGGTAGCGCGAGTGAAATTTATGCGGTTGGTTTGGCACCAACCGGAGATTTCCGTCCACTTGGCCTTTGTGTGGACGAAAACGGGGGGACACGAGCGCTCCTTCTTCGAGGA
>JACCPG010006916.1:0-23178 GCA_016069955.1 Drepana arcuata
TTTGATTCTTTATACCCCTATGTTGTTTACATAGAGGTATTAAGAATGCGATCCGCCTATGGAAGATTGCAACACTTTTTTGAAGAGTTCTTCATCAATATTGACGAACATCTGGTGTAGAGGTTATAACTCCTGACTGCGAAACTTGAGGTCGCTGGTTCAATTCCAGCTAGGGCAGATGTTTGGGTGATGAACACGAGTATTTGTACCTAAGCCTTGGATGTCTTATCTATATAACTAAATTTAGCGTTGTCTAGTTATCAAACAAAAGTTTTGCTTAATTTGGGGCTCTGTCAATTTGTGTGGAAGCATCCTAAGGTATTTGTCACAACAAATACCATTAAAGGTAATCCTTCTTTAAAAATTCCATGCTCTCTAGGAAAAACAGACGGGGAATTTCGCTGAAGAAACGACCTTTAATATAAAAATTATATCTGTAGTCAGACGTTATGTCTGTGGTAAAAAGATGGAATCTTTGGAACAGCAAAGTGCATCTGTTTAATAGACGCGTTAGTTTGTCTGCAAGAACTTCTGCCAAGTGCAGTTCTTGGCTTCGCGCCACCGCACTAGGCTAGACCCGTCCATTCTTTATATGATCCGAGTTAATGCGGTCCAGACCCGGCATTGGGATGAGCCTTGAGTTTTGTCTCGATAGAGTTTATTCTCTATCGATGGCGTATATTCTTCGTGACTCTATGAATACTTTAGTGTACCGCTGGTAGCTCTATCCTACAAATATTATAAATGCGAAAGTTTGCGGATATATTTTTATCGCCTTTACGCAAAAACTAAGAATTTTTTTTTTATATAATTTGCCACAGACATGGATTATTAGCTTATATATCCTATAGGATATAGGAAGTATACTTTATTCCAGAAGGACTATGTATTACTTTTCCTTGCGTGTATCTTGCTGTACGATACATCAGCTTGGCTTTCATGCTCTTACTTTCCACTGATTGCCGGTGATATAATAAGGTGCCAACGTGACAGATGACGATTCCATTACCGTTTCGTAAGTACGACGACGAAGTATACATGTCTTTGAAATTCCTTTTGCACGTATGCATATTTCTTCTCGATGATTTCATTTTCGGCTCTAAATAACATTGAAAAATATACCTGATAATGTTCATTAACCTTTAACATTGCGTGATAAATTTGAGAGAATTCTCAACGCTTTTAAAGCAAAGGCGGACTGAAAATTTGATTCGCTTAGTCTCTGGAGCATACCCTTGTAGAAAGGATCCCTTGACATCCCACGGGACGACGCCGTGACGTGAACACGCAGATCAGATTACGAAATGTAGAAACACAATAGCGTTTGTGTTTTTAGTATTTTGGGGCTAGAGATTGACCTCAGAGATCGATCTAAATTTAGCAGACTCTAACCAAATACTTTGTTTTTCTAATAATAATTCTTTAAACATTGTAAAGGAAATCGTAGCATAGTCGTGATCACATTGTATAATTTGTACATTTCTATTTGTATGGATAGTATAATTATTGTTTTAAGTTTTTTTTATGCATCCTCCCCACCTGGTGGTAAGCGGTTACGACAAGTAACTTAAATTAATATTTAATTAGGTATAACAATCTAAAGACTAGCAGACAGCATAGAACTCTTCTAATTGGGGAATCGTATTATATCAAGAGCTAAAACCCACTTTGTATTACAACGCCATAGGTACAACGGTAAAATATTTAATGTAGATTTGGCTGAATCATTAACAGTTTCAGAGTTGAAACCTTCATAAATCGGCAATGCACTAATAAAAGTCTATCCTCGCAACGATTGAATGAAAGAGATTAATGCGATGACGTGTGGCCGGTTGAGCTTGCCATTTGAAATACTGTTTTCCCTTGGTGTGGAGCAAAGCAACAAAAGCGTTTATTCCTATTGGAAAATTTAGTTTTTTATAACGAAAAAACGGGCCTGTAATCATTAAAAATTAAGACGATGTTAAAAGTTGATTCTCAATGGACTTATATATATAAATATATATATAATATATCCTCACGCCTTCCCACAAGGGTCCCCAAAGGGGTAGGCAGAGGTGTATAGGTAATACCCACACACCCACTTTCCGCCAGAGGTATTAGGTGCAACGTGACAGATGGCGAGTCCATCGCCGTTACTCAAGCACGACTATACATACTGCCTTTGAATTTCTTCTCAGACGTATGTAGGTTTCCTCTCGATGTTTTCCTTCACCGTAAAGCTCGTGGTGTGACTAATCACTGTACTTAAGTTCAGAAAAACTCATTGGTACAGTCGAGATTCGAACATGCGACCTTTTCGTCGCAGGCAACTGCTCGAACCAATCGGCCACCACGGCTTATATACAGTAAAATATATGCAAAGATAAAACTGACGCTCACCTGCTACACAAGGCGATCTCGCGTCGTTCGACAAGAAGACTGGAACATATCTTGGGCAAAGATTAAGCATTGCCATCCTCCTTGGCACTCTACCGCGAGTTAACGAGGTAAAGGTAATAAATAGTTTAATAACGTTGTTTTTTTATGTTTATTATCATACATGTATAGACAACATGAAACAAAGAAACATCGCAAATCGTTAAGTAAATATTAACAAACGTTGCAATATAAATTATTCATGATCCTTTTGACGTAAACTTCTAGACTTAGACACAGGTATTGTGATGCTAAAATTGTAATTCCTTTCCCAAATAGCCCTTGTGCCAGCACAATATAAAAGGCCAGTACACAATAATAATATTGTGTACAAATGGCAATTTCAGCTCGGCACTGGGCGTCGTGAAAAGCTTTTGTGTCCACGAAAGTTTGAATAGTAAACTTAGTCTCAAATTGATTGTGATAGACCGTTTGTTGTTGCTGGCATACAGTTGCGATAGCGGTGGCTTATTAAACAACAGTTTTAGTTCGATTTTTACATAAAATATGTTTTGTATGGTTCCCCGAATGGGTAGAAGTGTTATAGTCCGCTAAATTTCACTGATAGATAATAATAGGTCCTCGAAGGGGTACGCAGAGCTGTACAAGAGGGATAGTACCCACCCACACACCCACTTACCGCCAGAGATATATTTTAGGTGCCAACGTAACAAATGGCGAGTCCATCGCTGTTACTCATGCACGACTACACATACGCTTTTGAATTTATTCTCAAGTGTATGTAGGTTTCCTTTCTTCGCCATAAAGCTCGTGGTGTAACTGTTAGTTACACCACGTTTAGAAAAACTCGGGATTTGAACTTGCAATCTTTGTGCCACGGCCAACGGCTACATTGACAGATAATACTTAAGACAGATAATACTTAAGACAGATAATACTTAAGACAGATAATACTTAAGACAGATAATACTTAAGACAGATAATACTTAAGACAGATAATACTTAAGACAGATAATACTTAAGACAGATAATACTTAAGACAGATAATACTTAAGACAGATAATATTTAACAATCACGACTGCGTAAAAAGCGCAAAAAACACATAATTGAGAACTCACAAAGTATGCTAACACCGTTCCGTGTAAAAATGCAACACAACAAAATTAAGTTTACACAGTGCGCTGTGTACCTTACGCTCCGCGGGGCGTCACGAGAACTCGGATGCACGTACCTAATCTATCCCCAAGTGGGTATTAAAAAGTGAAAAGTTTGGCGTTGGCTATAAAATAAATGAAAAATAAACAAGCGTTGCTCGTAAATAGGAACAAATGATGGGTAAACGGTGTGACGTGACGTCACGGGTAAGTGGAACATCTCTCGAGGCTCTCACGAGCGTATCACGTGACATTTACATATTCACCCAGCCACGATGAAGGCGATGGCTCAGATGTAGGTGGCGAATTAAGATAATACTGGATATGACCGGGGCGTTCTTCGTAGATTACGCACAAAGTACCTTCTAGTATAAATGTATACATGTTATGTATTCACATTGTCTCTACAGCCGTGGTGATCGAGTAGTATCCTTCGAGACTACGAGACCTATCACAAGTTCGAGTCCAACTGTACCAATGAATTTTTCTGAACTTAAGTAGTGTGACTGTACACGTGCTTTATGGTGTAGGAAAACATCGAGAGGAAACCTGCATACGCTTGAAAAGGAATTCAAAGGCGTATGTATAGTCGTGCTTGAGTAACGGCGACGGACTCGTCATGTGTCACGTTAGCACCTAAAATATATCTCTGGCGGGAAGTGGGTGTTTGAGTACTACCTATACACCTTTGCCTACCACTTCGGAGATCCTCGTGGGAAGGCGTAAAGATATATTATATTATTATTAACGTTGTCTCTAATTCTGATAGATTAGTTACGAAATTTTATATTTCACTAAGTGTAATTACGAGGCAACAAAAAAATACACTATTTATACTTATAAGTAACCACAGAGCTTTTTTAAAGAATAAAATACACATTAAGGAATCTGGTTCTTGGGCCTTGATGGTAAGTAAGCTGCAGGTATAGTAAAGAGCTGAGCTACTAAGGAAACAATATCTTTTACCATACTCAAAACGCTCAAGTTACGAGCCGCCAACCATACATATTAATGTAATAATAGCTAACTAACAATACGTGAATTTTTTTATATAAAATGTGCGTTAATTCTCAAACACCTACATACCAGCTTCAACAAAATATTGTTCCAAACTCTGGGGTTCGACAAGGCCGTTAACAAGGCGTTTATTTCCTACAAGGAATATATATAGTTTACCGGACACGATTGGATTTCCGAACTAAAGTGTTCGGCCGTCGCTTGATCGTAACAGTTTATTTCTCTGGTTAGTGCTTTGGAATTAACTTCCCGTATTGGCTTTATGTGGGTCTCTTTGAGCGGTTCGTTAGAAGTTTTTTATCGATGAGTGAACTCATTGTTCTACTATTAATTGTGTCTTCATACTTCATTACAACAGTCCACGAAGGGTACAATGGGTACAAAGGTATCCTAATTGACTTTATTCACCAAATATATATTCGACGACTACACTATTCATAGTTTTCGTTCAAATTAAGAAGATGCATTCTAAATTTGATAATTTTTCTAAAGCTAGTTTTATCAACTTACGGTGAGCTAAAACCTGAGGATTTTAGCTTTGTATTCTTACTATTCTAAATACAAATCTTGAAAAATACATCCTACAAGCCTTTCATTGAGAGTAGCTATCAAGAAGTCTTAAAATAATAATATAAATATATATATCTTCACGCCTTGCCACGAGAATCCCCGAAGGGGTAGAGGTATATTGGAGGTACTCACACACCCACTTTCCGCCAGAGACATACTTTAGGTCCAACGTGACAGATGGCGAGTCCATCGCCGTTACTTAAGCACTACTATACGTATGCTGGTTTCCTCTCGATGTTTTCCTTCACCGAAAAGCATGTGTTGTGGCTGATCACTGTACTTAAATACAGAAAAAGGCATTGGTACAGTCGGCATTCGAAGCTCTGCCTCTTCTTGCACAAACTTTCGCATTGTATATCAGTTTCGTCAATCTTTCTTCACTCGTCCTTTCTATATGTCCAAAACAACGTAACATGCCTTTCTTCATCTTTACAATCACACCATCGTTCACAGAATAATACATTAATAATATTGGATGGAAGTGAATCAAGGAAACCTAATAAGATCTTGCTTTTGCCGGTTGTATTGACACCCGCTTCTTTGAAAGGTTTCCAGTTTTTATGTAAATGGATTTCGATTACGGTTAAGGAAAACATCGAGAGGACATTTGCATACGTTTGAGAATGAAATCTAAGACTGTATAGTGATTGAGAAATGACAAAATGGCGGCCATCCATCTCGTTGGCAGCGAAATATTTAAGAGACCCTTGTGGGAGGGCGTTAAATAACGTTTAAGTCCTATAGCCGTGCTTGAGAAACGGCGACCTGTCACGTCGGGCACCTTAATATATTCCGGAAAAAAGTACATTTTTAAATATTATTATGTTATTATTTACAAGTTGTGCCAAGCGGTTTTACTGGCATACAATTTTATTTCAATAAAAGATGTATCTAGGCTTAACTTTACCCTATATTTTAATCAATGCATTGATGCATGCATTGCAGTACATCATTAGTACTCACATATTTTATCACAAACTTACGCATTTATAATATTTATAGGATATTATAGCCTTATTTTTGGAGTACTACTTATGTTTTTTTTGATGGCACATCTAGGCACCTATACGCAGTGAAAGTTTACCTCATTGTAGTCATATAAGTCGCTCATGTTTATTTACGTTGACGTCCATGAAATGTGGGATGAGACGACAGAAAGTCTCAAACTGTACTTTTGCCGCCACATGATAAGCTTCTCGTATTATTCTTTGCAGCTCCTTGATGGAACTTTAATGAGACATTTATTTTCATTCGTCTCAAATAAAAATGGTAGGTTTAATAATAAATAATTGGCCTGCTTCATCTAAAACCTAGACGAAATAAATCATTACGATTTATTTCGGGGATATACTCTAGGAGGGGCACGTCTAGAGTATTTGAAGCGAAAGAGATTTGCAAGTGTAGACAAAACTAGAGCATTTTATCTGCCTGTCCTATTGACAAAAACATACCAACACTACACACAACCGACCACTGTTCTGTCCTCGCCTGTCCTATAAAGTGATCCACTATTTGAGGGCCGTCTGATCTAGTGGTTAGACCTCCTGACTGGGAAACTTGAGGTCGCAGGTTGGACTCCCTTATTCCCAAGGAGTATTTGTAACTTAGTCTTAGATGTCCTATGTATTATTGTCTATTTATATAAGGAAATAATTATTTTTGTATTTACTTTAACTACGGCCTCTAATAAAATATATTACGAGCAGCTAAAGCAACGCACGTACATACGCGATGCAGTTGAAAATCCATCAGTGTCGTAAAAAGCCAACGGCTTGGCTTGGAGTAACCCAGTTGTGGGAAATAAAAGCTGGATTTTATCTAGACATGTTCAAAGGATAAAAATGCTAAGTTTCCCTTTTATGCTATTCGTTAATCATAGGTATTTTGAAATGATGTTTTTGAGTTATATACATAACAAAATGCCATGATTATTTAAAGGTTATAAGTAATACTCACTCCGAAACATATTTTCAGGAATTATTAATTGGATAAATAACTAAAAACGTAGTTAGTTTCTAAGCTTTTCGTGATGGAAGATTTTTATGCAATTACTAGCTGTGCCCGCGACTTCGTCGGCGTGGACGGCTTCTTTTATCTTTCGTAAAAAATATTTTTTTAAAATAAATAGTATCCTATGTTACTTCTAATACCTCCAAGACTATGCGTACAAAGTTCTATGATGATCGGTTCAGTAGTTTTTACGTGAAAGCGTAACAAACAAACTTACATTCACATTTATAATATTTGTAAGCATTAAGGGTAATAGGCAGAGACGGTAGAGCGCCAGTTCCAGTAGACTTATATTTAAATAATATTCCTTACTTTTACATTGAGTGTTTATTAACTGTCAAAACATAACAATATACAATATTTGCCACTCTGGGACCTTGGGTTCCTCAGGCTCACCATATTTTTAAAGAGACCTCTTGAAAAAGATGGTGGCGCCGTCTAATCGAGACCTGTTCTACCAGGTGGGCTGTAACGTATCTCGCTCAGAGAATCAGCAGTGCTATCCAGCGTGGTAATGCTGCTAGACTTCTTGGCACGTTGCCACCGGATACCGACTTGGGTCAAATATTTTCTCAGTAAGTAGTTTACTAATGTCTTTTTATCCTCACGCCTTCCCACCACCCCGAAGGGGTAGGCTGAGGTTTATAAGTAAATACCTACACAACCCACTGCCAACGTGACAGAGGGCGAGTCCATCGCCGTTACTCATGCACGTCAATACATATGTCTTTTTAAATGCTCTTAATTGTTGTTATTGTGAATAAACTCACACAATATAATGATACAAAATAACAAAGTCATATGTCATATCATATTACGCGGCCTAAAGTAAACCAGGTAACAGTTGACACAACAGTTGAAAATAAATCATTCGAGGCAGCTATGAAGTCGTGGAGGCCGTGTATCACGTGATATGCAGACTGCGAGCATTTTTGCATTGCTTCCGACTGCATCGCCCTGTTCAAATTATACGTATTGTTCGTTCAGAAATGGGCCACGGGCTTCATTATGTATATTGTTTTATTTTTGCTCTAGCTGCGATATATATGTACCTCCATATGCAGTTTTATCAAACAGTCTTTCATTTACAATATCTGGTATGTGTATCTATATCGATATGTAGACGACCGTTATAAATGCGAAAGTTTGTGGTATTAGTATATATTGACGTTTCTTACTCAATCGCACCAGAACGGCTGAACGGAATTAAATGAAATTTTGCACAGAAATAGATTATTAGCTGTAAAAAAAACAGTATATTTTTCTTCCAAAAATAAATCTAGATAAAATTATACTAAATTAATCGTTTTTTATGCAGGTGAACTCGTGGGTAACACAGCTAGTCTGAAATAAATATTGCTCCATAGATGTTTCCGAGGACAGTACTTGCATTGGCTGTAGAATAACAATGTATAATAAGATTCATGTCATTATTATTGAGCTTATGAAATTTACATCCCCTAAAGCAACCCTACAATGCGAACCAAATTAAACTTCCAAATGTTAAAACAATAATGTGATAGAAATTATTGTAGCTCGCGCATATAACCGTAGTTTTTTTTGTAAAACGTATATTAACTTAATATTACGCCGCGTCCCAGTAGACAAAGAGAAGGTAGAGTACCAGTTCTCTCTAGACTTACAGATCCCTTTTGCTTCATCTACATTCACCAGCCTCTTCATACATGCTAGCCGGTTTCGAATACTCTTATTCTTAATGTACCTACGATGGATTTGATCTAGGGAGTTAATATGTGATGTTCCTGCGCCTTCCGCACACTTTCTCATTTTATACCAACTTCTTACTTAAGCCGACAAGTTTGTTTGTAGAATATCTGATATATGTGGACAAAGCAAAAGGGAGAACTAGCGTTCTACTCTATTTTCCTATCCTGTGAGGTACACATATATATATATATGTGAACTGATTCATTCTTAATATAATTATAATAATAAGTTTAATTTTTTCACACATTACCGTACAAGACTAACAAATTAAACTTAACATAATATTAACATTAATTCAGTCTAATTTTAAGCAATAGAAAGGAATTAAGTTTATTATCATCATCATCATATGATAACGCCGAATCCCTAACGGGGTAGGCAGAGAGTATAGAGCGCCAGTTCTCTCTAGACTTACATACGCTTCGTCCACATTCTCTCTCTCTCTCTCGTCTCTTCATACTATATATCACTCACTCAAGTGTATTTTGTATATTTGAGCAGTTACATATGTTTTTTTCATGGCTTTTAGCTCCGACATTCCCAAGTCTTTAATCTCTTTTTGTTGAATTCGGAAAACAAGATAAAGGAAACATTAAATGCAAGACACGGTGTAGATACCCTCAAATGCCGCTGTAGAAAGGCAACAAAAACAAAACACGAGCGTTTCCTCTACCGGAAG
Organism: Drepana arcuata; assembly: GCA_016069955.1. Classification (NCBI taxonomy): domain Eukaryota; kingdom Metazoa; phylum Arthropoda; class Insecta; order Lepidoptera; family Drepanidae; genus Drepana; species Drepana arcuata. The sequence goes on from JACCPG010006916.1 coordinate 9,539, forward strand.
TGTAACGAGGTGTTTCGGTCTCTAATTGTATTCGTTATTTCAAAAATACAAAGAATTGTATTACAAACGCCATCAAATAACAAATGAAAATGGGAATAATAATTAATGTTCAAAGCAAGAAAAAGAGTGACACAATATTCCAATGAAAAATATGTTTTCCATCAGTCGTTTACGTGACGTCGTGACTTCGCAATCAAATCAACGTAGCGTCCTAAACAAACAATTTCATTATGTTGCGATAATATTATTGAATGCGAGAGATCTTACTCGATCGCTGTGCTGGAAAATGCCTGATTTTTCCGATATAATCTAAGCATTTCCATTGAATTTCCATCCTTTAACCTTTGAGGGATCAACTATAATATAGCCTTTCTTGGTGCTTAACTCGCCCATGCTACTTACGGAATGTTTTTTGATTCCTATATTTATAAACTAAAAGGCATGAAGGATATAACAGATTCTACATACATATCATCAGGCCGAGTCCCTAACGGGGTAGGCAGAGAGTATAGAGTGCCAGTTTTCTCTAGACTTACATACCTCTTTCACTTCGTCCACATTCATCAGTCTCTTCATACAAGCTCGTCGGTTTCGAGTACTCTTGACGTTCCCGTCCTCTAGCGTCCGATCGATTTGATCCAGGTAGTTGAAACGTGGCCTTCCTCTGCCTCTTTTTGCACACACTTTTGCTTTGTATAATTTCTGTTTCGTCAATCTTTCTTCAATCATCCTTTCAATATGTCCAAACAAACGTAACATGCCTTTCTTCATCTTTACAATCACGCCCTCATTCACGCCAGTTGATTTGCGAATCTCTTAATTGCGGGTTCGATCTAAGATCGTTACTCCGCTTTTTTTCGAAGAGGTCGCATCTCAACCGCATTCAATTCAAGCTATTTTCATACTTCCTACAACAGATTCTTTTGTTCATAATTCAAGTCACAGCCCACCTAACAACCTAATGACACCAGTACTAGGTAGATTTGTATTCTTTTAGCTAGTAAGGGTTCTATACTTCAAAGGAATCGCTAAGCTAGCATTAGCGGGACCCGTTTGTCCAATATACTGCTTGTGTAGCATTTGCAACCAAAATTAAGATAGCATGAGTAATACGTACTGATATTGTTACCTATAAGCTACGGTAACCGCTTATCGCTTAGCTCCTGACAGGTTTTTTTTACTTGTAAACGGTGGAAGCTTTTGTTTTTTATTAAGTATGTGACGTTCAATAAGTGTTCCCTGTGCTCCTTACGTTGAATAAAATATGTTGATTTCAGGTATGCTTGAGTTATAAAAAGTGCCTTGTCGGTTGCGCTGCCCGATATTAAAGTCCTATATGCATACGTAATTTATTATATTGTTTCTTTCAATATCTATTTGAATTCGATTTATTTGTCGAATCTCCAAGGAGATATTACTTCAACTTGTATGCACGTACCGGGACGATGTTTGTGTCAACAAGCTTTCAATAAAATGAAAATTTTATTTGAAAAGATCTGATAATACATAAGTATTTTATTGAACACTAGCTGAGCCCCGCGATTTCAACCGTTTAAAATGTATTTATATATCCTCATGACTTACCACATTTTTGGTAAAGAATAGCTTTTTTTTTGTTTCTATGTAGCCAGTTATTGCACCTAAATGAAAAATAAATGGAATTGAATATAATATTGATAGCAGGGATTGAAAAAAAGAATATTTCCATAATAGGTGTTTTATAATAAATAGATCAAGTTCGTAATTAACCATGTGTTGTGCATAATTTTTATTTTTAATGGATTTGTATTGTAATGTCTTTAATTGTACTTTTATACTATATCTACGTACATATACTTAAGTATTCTATATGTACTTGGGAAAACCTGTAATTGGCTTTCTGCCTTTATTTGTTCCACTGACATTGTATAGTATTGTATAGCAGTTAGAATTTCCGAAAATAAATAAATATCATTACAACATGCACGATATTTATATAATTTAGGACATACATACATATAATCACGCCTCTTTCCCGTAGGGGTAGGCAGAGACCACTTCTTTCCACTTGCTACGATCCTTACATACTTCTTTCGCTTCTTCCACTTTGCTTTTCTTCCACTCTTGCTCTTCGGTTTAGGGTACTCTTGACCTGACCTTTTTTCAAGACTTCCCTAATTTTGTACTATGTGAATATAGAGTTTTTTGCCAAATACACAATTACTAGTTGATGTATGCTAATTTGATGAACTTAATTTGATTAACTTGGTACGATGTTCAGAAAAACTACGAAAAATTCTACAGGCGACAGGGCTGTTCATACTTAACCTATACAAGAACGTTTAATAAGGAACAAAGTTCAAATACTCAAGAGTCTGCTTTGTTCTAGGTTTTGTGTAGTCCTTTGTAATTTTACGTTGTACGAGTGTAATCCTAAGCAAACTTGAATATGTTAACTGGGGTAATTCCTCAGCTAGGTTCTCTGCCTACTCATCTTCACCCGATGTTAGTAGTTTCAAGAAATTTTACGTTATGTTGGCTGCGAGTCTTATTTCTTTACATATGTACGTTACTGTAATATTTATAACTAGTTTATGCCCGCGGCTTCGCCCGCGTACAGTTCGAAAATGTAGCTTATGTATTTTCCTGCTAGAATCGGGTCAGCCGCTATGCCGTGAAAGAGATCATACTTTATAGCTTTGACTTTGAATTTTCGGGAATAAAAAAAAGTAGCCGATGTCCTATTCCTAGGTATAAGCCATCACGATTTCAACTTTCAGCCGGTTTCAACGGTTCAGCCGTTTGGCCGTGAAAAATCCGCAAACATCCAAACTTACAAACTTTCACATTTATAATATTAGTAAGATTGTAATTCTAATCTCTAAGCTAAGTTCGTTCGCTTGTTTGAACTCAGAATAGTTAAACCAAAAAAAAACGTATTAGACTGTCCGTTTATTAAGAGGCATCATGCTTCTACGCAAGGGAGAAGATATTTAAAACTTACTCTTATGAAACGACGCTAAGCTAGTATTACAAGTATTCAATAAAAAGTTCCAAATATGAATTGGTCAATATGAAGAGCTAACTAATTGATTAGGTCGAGTGAGGGAGGTATTCTTAGTAAAGAATATTTAGATGTGATCGAGCAGATAAACTGGCAGGCTGTATACTTGTTCGCTACCTTTGTTGTTTAAAAAACAATTTCAAAGATAACAATAAAACATCCACGTATTTAAAGGAAGCAACTGGAGACGACTGTATTTGAAAGGCAATGAAATTGACAAGCCATTAGCATGATTGTTACAATTTCAGTTTCACAGTTTCACTGTCGGATTAAATTTAAGGTACTTCGGTTGTTAAATGCTTACAAACATTTGAATTAAAGCCGGTCTACAGTTTAGAGGATTAATTGATTTGTGTTTCTCTGATTAGTCAAAGTCACCAGTTCTATCCAGATGACACGCCGTTAGGGGCCTTGTCTACATAATGGTTACAGGTTCGATCCGCACATTTTGGTTTTGGAAATTTTGGTTTATGTGTATAGGTGGTATTTTTCCTGCTAAAGGTATATCTATATTTTTATACAATTCTGTACGTGTGTATGGGGCTGATTCATAAGGGACTGGGCTGATTTTAATACCTATATATCTTCTGTGTGCTTAGGAGGATTCAATAATGATTTAAGATGAAAGGTTGCGCCGTGACTGTGTTTCAGGGACTTTTATTTTTTCATTTAAACGTAGCCGGGCGGGACGGATGGTGCTCAATATTTATAAAGGGATTACTATCATGTACATCACGCAGAGTCCCTCACCGGGTAGGCCGAGAGAGAAGAGTGCCTGTTCTCTATAGAGTTACATTCCTACGCTTCATCCACATTTATCAGTCGCTTCACACCGGTTACCAGTAAATGTAATACGTATTATGTAACCGTAACTCAAAGTTGTATAGTCGCGCTTGATTAACGGCGAAAGACTCGTCATCTGTCATGTTGGCACTAAAAATAGGTATACTTCTGGCGGAAAGTGGGTATGTGGGTACTACCTACACACCTGTGCCTAGCCCTTTAGGGCCCTTGTAATAGAATCAAATCGAAAGTAATAAAATCGAAAAAAAAGAAAATTAAATAGTCTGAAACAAAACACATCCGGCTTTTGTCACAGAACGCAACTACTCCAACAATATCTACTTCCATCCATTCTAAAATATGGAAAAAGTAGTGTTAATAAAATCAACGCTGTCCCTGAGCGAATATAAATATTTTATTACCCTATGTATTTCTTCGTATAATATAATGAACACTTCTGACAGCTGTCATAGGCCTGTGACAGACATATAGTTTACGTAGACAATTTGTCTCTCTCAAGGTTGCTACATTGTTAGAACATCGGAAGATCACAAAAACATCAAATCAACAAATGATTGGCAACCGTTTTTATTTGGTAATATCATTGAAAAATACACTTTTGACAGAATTAACACTTTTGAAGAACGCGTCTGTATGTCTGCCTGTCACAGCCAATTTGCTCCGAATCTACTGGAACCATTAAGTTGAATATTACGTACTCGTACTCTCGTAGTGTAGTTCTGAGTTGTAGTGGCCGTGTGGTTTAGGTAACAACACATCGCCTGCAACACAAAGATTGCAGGTTTGAATCCCTATTATACCAGTTGTTCTGAACTTAAGTACGGTAATGAGCCACGCCACGGAGCTTTAAGGTGAAAGTAAAGATCGAGGAAAACCTGCAATTTGAGAAGAAATTCAAGCACGTAGGAATGTAACAGTCGTGTTAAGAGAAACGATGGACTCACGATTTGCCCCGTTGGCACCTAAAAATATCTCCAGCCAAAAGTGGGTGTGACACACCTTTATATTCGGGCACCCATGTGGGAAGGTATGAAGATAAATTATTACGAATTCCCGTGACCTGAACACGGACGGCGACCCTTAGGGTACCGTTTTTACCGCAAACCCTTTAATCTTATTTGCCCAAAGCACTAGTAATCTAATAAATATTTAATGAAGTTTTAAATTATTTATCCATTACTAATTCGGGTCAATTCTCTAATCCTAGCTTCATTACGTTTGATATATAACATTCGAGATCAAAGACACACCGCATCTATCAATATCTTGAACAGGCAATAAAAACCGTACCTCTTCTAAGAAGTAAACATCTTTTATTCATGATAGATGATGGTACGGACATCGGAAAAATTACCCCAATTTTGTCTAAATTCGCTGTCACAAGTAAATATACCATTTCATATATTTTATTATGTCTTGGGCAAGATCGTTTGTCCTCGAATATATACCATAGCTAGTTGATAAGTTAACATAAAAAAAACTACGAATCGGGTAAAAGTTATCATATATATAAGCTACATAATTATCATTATCACGCCGAGTTCCTACCGAAGGAAGCAAGGAGAATAGAGCGCCAGTTCTCTCTTGACTTCATACCTCTTTCGGTTCGTCCACATTGATCAGTCTCTTTCATATATACTCACCGGTTTCGAGTACTCTTAACGTTCCCATCCTTGTGTGTCCGATCGATATGATCTAGGTAGTTGGAACGTGGTCTTCCTCTGCCTTTTTTTGCAAACATTTTCGTATTGTATATCTATTTCGTCAATCGTTATTTACCCATCCTTCCTATATGTCCAAACCATCGTAACATGCCTTTCATCATCTTTGCCTTTGAACTTGAAATTTACAACTTGTAAGATACAGTGCTCCGAGGTACTGTTTGACGTGGTACACTTTCCACCATCGCACCTTTCACCGTAATCAAGAATTCATCCCTTCACATTAGAACCAAACAGGCCTGCACGGTTTCAAAAGATCTTTCCTACATGAATGATTTTGAAGTTGTGGATTCCCCACTGAAGTTGTTGAACTCCCCGCAGTGAATTTCCCTAAAGAATACAATGGGACTAAAGGAAGATTTTAAGACATTTATTCAGGGTTTCACAGCACGTGAGCATAACTTTGGTTTTGTAGGACAAGACGACAAAGTTGCACGCTTGTTTGCCTGCATAGGAGTAAAGAAAATATCAAAATATAATATGAAATTGTTACCTAGAATCGCCAATGGGGAGGCAGAAGTGTAATAATATACCCTCGTTTTACCAGCGATCTAATATAGGTGCCAACGTGACAGATGGCAGGCTAGCGTGCAATTAAATTCAAATAATGGCACGTTAAATTAAAATTAAGATTAGCCGCCGCTTCCACTTGCCAACTGAACAACATTTTTGGCAGTCGTTACGGGAAGTATAAGATTCTTTTAGCTGACTAAGATTTGTTAATAAACAATTTTTGTTCCAGGACAACTATGCAGCGCCTCTTAAGTATCACACTCATCACCATCGCTGTAGACCAAGTCTATTCGCAAGAAGACCGTGAGCACCAGGGCCCCCAGACCTGCGGGGGACACCTCCGTGGGCCCGTGGGGGTCATCCAGACTCCGAACTTCCCTAACCCGTTCCCCGTGCCGATAAAGTGCCGATGGGTCATAGAACACGATATAGTGAACGGGACTATATCGATATACTTCACCCAGCAGTATACCACTAGTGGGCTGACATTTACCGAGTATATGTACTACGATGAGTCGTACAAGCTGGGCGAGCGGAGGGCGTTGACCGTCACTGAGGAGAATATCACCAGGATAAAATGGCTACAGGTCAGTACACTCACATATGGAATTATAATATTTAATTATATTTTTCTGGAATTGAAAGTATATCTTAGCTAGCTGTCCCGCCCAGCTTCGCTTGGGTGAAAACATAAAAGTAGCTTAAACATGATCGCAGCGCCACCTATCGGGTCCAATTGTGGATCTAAACCATTCTCGATACCACTGAAGAAACGCTGAAAATGTCATTAAAATCGGTCCAGTCGTTTACCATTCTATAAAGGACATTCAGACAAACATACATTTTTTTATAAATAGAAGATAATATAATATTAATAATTTTTTATTTACTCACAAAGGAGTTCTTTCACTTAATTGGTATGTATGTACAATTGTACATATGCGTGTGGTGTGTGTGTGAGAGAGTGTGGTTTGTGAGTGTTGTGAGTTCAATTAATAAATCTATAGCTGTGCCAAATTTCTATCAATTCCGTTGTACCGTCCTGGCATGATTGAGTAACAAACACCCTCACAAAGTTTCGCGTATACAATACTAGCTGTGCCCGCGACTTCGTCGGCGTAGACAGCTTTTTTACCTTTCGTAAAAAAAAAAACTTTTTTTTCAACAAAAAGTATCCTATGTTACTTCTAATACCTCCGAGAATATGTGTACAAAGTTTTATGATGATCGATTAAGTAGTTTTTACGAGAAAGCGTAACAAACAAACTTACATTCACATTTATAATATTACTAAGGATTAGTCTATTTAAGTATCTGTATACAACAGTCGACCCAGATAAAGAATTCACATGTGTTTATCGCTGAAATGTCGCAAAATAGGAAGCCATCTCAATCATATTCTAACAAAGTCGCGTTTCCTGTAAAAGGGGATACAGGTATGAGATGACAAATCACCGTAGATTTTTATTAAGACGAGGAAAAATGTCTGCATTCTAGCTTCACTGCCGAGCAGTTGGTAATAATGGGCCATATAATATGAGCTAAGTATTCTGTCTACAAGCGAACCAATGGAAAATATAATGGTGAGAATTTTTAACTCAGCTTGAAAATTCGATGAAGTTAACCGCTTTTCAAGCGAATCCATATTCTTCGAAGCGAAAAGGTTCTTAACTTGTGCGTACATTTTTTCGTGTTAGCTCTATATGTTTATGGTTCAATCGTGATACTTCAATAATTGATGATTTGTTTCTTTACTAGAATGGTTTGTTAAAAGAGCAGACTTATCTTATAAGTACACAGTCGCGACGTTTTTCTTTACAATATAATTAATTATACACTCAAATACATCATTGTATACACTATTTCATGAACGCAAAACTCATTCACCCAAAATGATATCACCTTCGAGTATAAAAGAATGATAATTAACGATATGATTAATTCTTGTTTCAATATTCATAATCTACACGTGACATTAACCCGTACTTAATGTCCTCGCGGTGTATATCTTCCACCAAACACAAACTTAAAAATAATATGGACATATCAATGCAACATATGTAGAACATTAAATTACAAAGCTTTCAAGAAAAGCAAACGAATGTCGGAATAGTTTCTTCAAATTGACTAGGTATACTGCACGCGAACAACAATTCCATTATAGAAATAATTGAGAAATGCACTAGAGCAGTGGTAATTTCCTGGGACAAGAGTGGTGGCGAGCGACAGGCGGAAGGAACCTTGGGTCAAAGAATAAGAGAGAAAGCATACAATTATGTTTTCAATCGGCAGGATATTACGTGCATGTTAATGTCATGAGCAGGGAGTTAGAATAATAAAACAAAAATAAAGTTTTCCTCATTTAGAGAGACGTAGTTGCCCAGTGGTTCGCGTAGTAGCATACAACACAAAGATTGCAAATTCTAATCCCGCTGTACCAATGAGCTTTTCTGAACTTAAGTACAATGATTAGGCACACCACGAGCTTTACGGTGAAGGAAAACATCGAGAGGAATCCTACATACGTCTGAGAAGCAATTCAAAGGAGTATGTATTATATAGTCATGCTTGAGTAACGGCGATGGACTCGCCATCTATCATGTTGGCACCTAAAATATATCTCTGGCGGATAGTGGGTGTGTGGGTATTACCTATACACCTCTGCCTACCGTTGTGGGGGCGTGTGGATATATTATAAATTAATTGTGTGGATATATTATAAAAGTTTCCAGTAATGAGCTCCCTGGGGAGAGGGGAGGATTGTTACATTGTGTTGGAAGCAGAGGGATTAAACCCATTATGCTGCCAACACACTATAACTCTCCGAACACAGAGTGGCAACACGCAAGTGATACTTCGGTATCGTAAGCGTAAATAGGCTATAGTAACCGTTTCCCATCAGGTGGGCCGTATGCTTGTTTCCCACTCTTGTTGTATAAAAAAAAATGCAGATCTGTTTTTAAGCCCTTGGAATTGTTTTAATGTGATATGTTTTCCGTTTGAAATAGAAAACAACTTAAACAAAACTGCATTAAAAAGCTTTTAGCTGACCGTCCTACGTTCCATTATGTTGATCTGTCCCGTCGCGTCGGTTAACATGAATGACAGAAAACAAATAGCATTACAAAAACATGGGTATTTTGATTGATTAAAAGGCTACTCAAACCTTAGTGTGAACGAAACGTTTGAATCTTTTTCACGAATTCCTTTTTTGAATTTTGAATTAAGGGCAATGATTTCATTCCATTAATATTTTGACATAATTAGGCTGAAGTCATAAAAGAAAGCACGGTAACACACCTGTGCCTACTGAAGGATATAGCTTATAAGCAGACTTTGAACCTGTGTCTTTTAACTACAAACTACGAAAAATTTAATACGAACGAAATGTCTCTCTGTTATCCGGCTTCTAGCTTCAGTCTGCAACCGCTAGATCATATTCCGACTGAAAACGTTAACATCGCCAATAAACAAAACGAAACGATCTTTTCACGGACCTTTTGCCGTTTAGGCTTATCGTTCATCTCGTTGGAAATCCAAAGCGCAGCCCGCTAGAGTTATAGGCTCGACGTGCACAGAGCGGAACGGAAAGGCCCATTGAAAAACATCGGCGCGTATAACGGGTGGTTTGAGCGTAAATCAAATATTTACCGTGGGAGAAATACTGGGGACGCCGAATGCAATTCGGAGGTGTGTTTTGCGCTGGTACACGCACGCAGACCTAATTGTTTTACCAGATTGCAACAGTCAAAGTATTGTACTGAATGTTTGTAGGGTTCCGTCAATCCGAAGCAGAAACCATATCAAACTTATTGTACGACTATTAGCCGTGATGTGACTTTACTCAGAAACTGGGAGAGGTGTTTAATTATACGTAAAATTATGTACATATTAAATTTCCGAGAATTACGGTCTCTTGGCAAATGAACCGACTTGCTAAATGCTATTTCTTGTTGACCTGGGATCGTGATATTTTCATTTAGGCATTTTTCTTTGACAGTTACACGTAATAGAGTGCCTAATAATATAATTTATAATATTGTTATTTACTAACTATTTTTTTCGGTGTCTAAAACCTAAACGTATAATTTTCACGTCTGATTTAACAAGACGAATTAGGTGAGTTAATAAATATATTTTTTATCATTATTTCTTCCATACTAAAGCGGTGAGATCAAGGATACGTACCTCCTAAGGGTAAGCGGTAACCGTAGCTAAAAGATGCAGACTATACCTTATATTTAGTCGCGTATTGCCTGCCTTATGATGAGCGGAGTTGCTAAGGAGTTCCAGGAACGAACGACGCAGAAGCGTATATCGAATTCCTTAATCACAACAATACGCGTTAGCTGTTTCAGTAATCCAGTCAGTCTAGTAAAATATCGTCGAGAGCCTCTTCTTGCGTAGTTTTTCTTCTTAACCCATCCCTTATATTATTTCTACAAGAATTTGTTTAGCTATATAAATAGTTTAATCAGTTTTTGTGTTCCGAATAATGTAACAAAAAGCCGATATTAAAACCAAAATGCGCGGTCAGATGAACGAGGAATGTAATAAGTATTTTTATTGCTATAGGGAACCCCTTTGTACATTATTCATACTTCCATCCTATTTTTAATATTAATCATATATAATAAACCTGATTATGTCAATCTATCCGTTGTTTCAATTTAATTTTGTACTTATCTTTATCATAAAGAAGTCCTTGGAAGAACTACTTGACCAAAGTCAAATCAATCACTAAAGTATACAAGTACACAAATGCCAAGAGAACTAGAAACCGGTGAGAATGTATGAAGAGACTGGATGTGGGTGAAACAAAAGATGTCTAAAAGTGTAGAGACAACTGGCTCTTTACCCCGTAAGGGACTCAGCATCATGATACATATGTATATGTATGTATTCTAATAGTCATGTTTAGTGAAAAAAATTAAACAGATTTACAAGTGTTTGAAAGAAGGGACAGTAGAAGACGATTTAGCAACTACCTGAGCGCTGAGCATGTATGTGCAGACTAATTAATTTGAATGAAGCAAAAAGGTCTATGGTCTAAAGGTAAGTCTAGAGAGACGCTCTTTATTCTCTGCCTACTTACTCTCTGCCGTGAAGAACTATAAATTCTATATAAATATACGGTATGGATCTACTCATGCATATAAAAAAACTTTTAAGATGGCTGCTAAAATTGCCTGTTGGAGTAAAAAGGCTTTTCGTGGAGATCAATTTTGCTACGTAAGTCGACAAAAAACGGTCGAGCAAATGCGTTTCTTACGAACCCTGCCTTAACGGAAAGAGATATATTAATGTTTTCTATAGAAAAGTTGTAGCTTGAAAATCACATTGAATTGATTAGCTTGACTTGAATTTATTTGATATATATTATAATGAAAGGCAGTTTTAAAATCGACGAACTGCATCCCGTAGTCCCCAAGGATTTATAACTTGTGTGTTGCCACTCTGCATTCGGAGAGTTATGCCGTGTTGGCAGCATAATGAGACTAATCCCTCTGCTGCTAACGCAATAATGTAATCCCTCTCCCCAAGGAGCTCATTATTGGAAACCTTATTCATCGCGCAGGAACACAATACAAAATTTGTTATTTGGCTACAGGCTTTAAGATGGAGGTCTTGCCCCAGTCGGGCAGCTCCAATACCTCAATATATGCCCTACCTCACTTAATTAATCTTCTTTACGCTTTTCCACAAGGTCTCAAAAGAGATGAGTAGAGGTAAAAATCAACCCTTTTTTCGCCCAAGATATATTTAGGTGCTAGCACGGCAGCCTTTCTTTCTCCTTTTTTCTCAAAACGAGTGTATACTATATACACTCGTTTTGAGAAAATTTGAGTGAATTCTACCCAAACGTATGCCAGTATCCACATAGTATGATATATTACTGTATTTAAGTTTAGAAAAAACGTATTGACATAGATATAATAAATAAAAATATAATTGCAGGGAGGAGGAGCATTTCGTTATCATTGATACGCCGGTAATTGACCATTATGTAATTTCTGATTACTCACAACGGTCCCATTTATGTGTATAAAGTACAAGCTATAACAAACCTTAAGGCTTTGTGTTTAAATCGTAAAAAACACGACATCGTCACTATGGTGAGAAATAAAATGTGTACAAAATTATGCATTCCATTAGAATTTTCCGCTCGCTCTTTTTACCAACAATGGCGCTCGTGGTCGCACGTGATGTGACTGTGAATGATCTTTCACGGCTTTCATTGTTCATTGATATATGATTGTACCTATTATTATACGTAAATCATTGAAGTGTCTCTTACCATCAATCTTTATTTATGACTATTGAACTGACACTAGTGTGTACCTACACACTTGTAGGGTATGCAGGTAGGAATACTAATGCAATATATAAAGCCGTGGCGGCCGAGTGGTTCGAGCAGTTGCCTGCGACACAAAGATCGCAAGTTCGAATCCCGACTGTACCAATGAGTTTTTCTGAACTTAAGTACAGTGATTAGTCACACCACAAGCTTTACGGTGAAGGAAAACATCGAGAGGAAACCGCATACGTCTGAGAAGAAATTCAAAGGCGTATGTATAGTCGTGCTTGAGTAACGGCGATGCACTCGCTATCTGTCACGTTGGCACCTAATATACCTTACGGAAAGTGCGTGTGTGGTATTACCTATACACCTCTGCCTACGCCTTCGGGGACCCTTGTGGGAAGGCGTGAGGATTTATTATTATTTATAATATATTATGTAATTTATTTATGAGATTGTAAGTGCGATAAGAAGTCTGAAATGTGGAAAAGCTGCGGGAATAGATGGGATTACGGCTGAGATGATCAAGTACGGTGGACCAGCGGTCTGGGACGTCATCTATTTGCTATGCAATCTTTGCTGGGAAAAGGGTGATGTTCCGGACGACTGGAGGCGAGCAGTCATCGTGCCTTTCTATAAAGGAAAGGGATCACGATTGGACTGCTCAAACCACAGAGCCATCAGCTTGGTCAGCTTAGCTAGTAAAGTGTATACGAAGATCCTGACGATAAGAATGCAAGAGCGATCCGAAAGGTTTCTCTGGGAATCCCAAGGTGGATTTAGACCAGGAAGAGAATGTATGGATCAAACCTTCTCGCTTCGCGGAATCGCGGAAAAGTTTTTGGATATTAACCAGAAGGTTTTCTGCGCTTTCGTCGACTTGGAGAAGGCATTTGATAGAGTCGTACGAAAGGAACTCTGGGACGTGTTGCCTGGATATGGAGTGAGCAGTTCCCTACTGCATGCCGTGAAATCACTCTATAGTGATAACGGGGCGTGCGTTAGGGTTAATGGTGATGTCACCCCAGTTTGATGTAGTCGGGGTCAAACAAGGGTATCATGTCTTCGGCCTGGCTGTTCATTATATATCTAGATAACTGCTGGAGAGCAATCAAGAACGAACGGATGTGGAGTGAAAAATGGAAACTTAGTGGTCAACTGCCTTATTATGCGCCGATGACGCGGTTTTCATTGGCGTCATCAGAGGGCGAACTGCAGTCACTAGCGTTACCATAATGAAAGTAGAATGTGAAAGAAG
>JACCPG010006919.1:0-30072 GCA_016069955.1 Drepana arcuata
TTAAAATTATATGCAAACAAAAGACTTACCGAATGTTCCACCGCTACGCAGTGGTAAAGGACAATCTATTAAACAAAGCGAGGAACACAGTGCAAAAGCGGCAGTAAGTGAGGAGTGACAAGACTTGAGTCGACAACTAATTAGCAATACAAACATGAATCAGGGGCTATTAGTTGTAATTGAATTGTCGCTGGCGGCGAAGTTGTCGCGGCTGCAAATTTAAATATCACGCTTTACGAGGTTCGGCGCTTTTGCCCGCTGGATTATTATGTAACTTCTAATTGCAACTAGTTGCGACTCCAGCCCGCGGAATGGGAACTGCGGGGCCTTCAAATAGGTGGTAATGTTTCAAGTCTAATTCGGTTTATGGTGAAACAAATGAACGCGCCTCGGCTATGTAGCTACTCTCTTATTGGTTTATGCTGATATACATAATTTTTTTTGCATACACTTGAGAAAAACTAAAGAGCATCCCTTGTGAGAAGCTAAAGATAGTTTAAGTGTATCGAGTCTTTTTAGATTTTCAATGAATTTATTCATAATGGTTTTTCAAACCACAAAAAAAAAAGAAAGCCGTCATTAAGTGATTTATAATAAGTGTGGACGATTAAGCTCATAAGTGTTTTCCAAACGCAAACATGACATTAAATGAGTTAGAGTTGAATTCCAATACGGTCATTGTTTTCGGATGGGCTAATAAATATTCATAAAAAACAAATGACGCCAAAATACCGAGGCATGTCGGATCGGCCGGGAGCCCTAGGCCGTCGCTCGACAATTTTTCACAGAAATTTCATAAAACACTCCTGTCGTTATTCCGAGAAATTATCTCCCCCATTGACTAAAATTTTCACGGCAAGTTTGACTTCAATCCATTACTTTTTTCAACTTTTATCTCGAAACCGTCACAGTGAGGCTGAATTGTGTTAATTGCGGGGTTGGATACTTTTTTTGGTAGCATTTTGTACGAAGTAAGAGTTTTTTAACGTGAAAAATTACATGACCAAGAATTAGTTTGCCTCAATTTTTTAGGCCTCATTTATTCGACAAACAATTTTTTCATGTAAGCGATCCGGTACATTCGGATATTTTTTTGGAAATTTACTAACCGGATAATTTAGCAGATTAACGAATTTACCGAATGGAAGTATAATTGCTAGGACTAATATCTGAGATCTTTAATCGTGTCGTCATTGCCGTTAAAATGGAACGTTTTAGTTGGAGTAGTGTTGGTATGCCACTAATAAGCTCACCCTACCGGCCTATCTACAAGGTATTACTTCTGCACGCGTGTGTGGGTACTAATTACCCCCATACGTCATATGCACGAGGTACGCGTTCGCGCCGCCACATATCTTGTGCCATCTCTACCCCTTTCTCGTGTGGGTAGGCATAAATTAGAACTCGAATTTCATTCCCTTGTTCCAACATTTGAACTTTACGTACATTGCGCAGATGTCACAAACTCTTAGCGATATGCTTACAAATATTTACTCAAAAGCATGTGAGCTCTGGAAGTGGCCTTTTTAAACATATTGCGATTATGTATTTTGTCTGTCTTATATTATATCGAATGATACACAGTATATTAAAGGAGTAATTTTTTTTATAAGTAGGTCAATACTTAACGAGATGAAAAGTCAGTGTCTTAACTGACAAATTTATGAAACTTTACACCCGAGACTATCAAGAAATTACCTTTAACTATGTAAATTTATGAAGACATTAGAATTAATAATAACGCTTGTCAATTATTCATTTTGTCTACTTGTGCTCTCAACTAATAACATTTTTCGTGGTTGCACCAAGCTCGAAGCAATGAAATATATTAATACAAAGCAATGAGAGTAGCCTAAGTGTTTCAGTATAAATTACATGCTCATTACTATGTACTATTTTGTATGAAATATATATAATATATTATGTACCTATGTACATAATATACCAATAGGTAATACCTTAAGTACAAGAATACATATGTATGAACAGAGCAATAAGCATCGCATCGAGTGCCTCATGGGTAAGAGTTACACATATAAAATGTGTATTATAAATTCATGAGTTTACACAGATGGCAATCCTGCCATCATAACTCTGCAATAATATGGTAAAATTTTACATACGTATATGAATTAATTAACGCTGTTAGATGATGCAACCTTCAGATTGTGTGCGAGCCTACGTTTAGGCGCTAAATGTATTGTCCCACATCGGTGTCACTGCGGGGATATTGTCAACGACTCCGGACACCATGGTCTATCCTGCATCAGCGGTGCCGGCCGGATATCACGTCATTCCTCCATAAATGACTTGATACGCCGGGCTCTGGTCAGCGCCGGCGTGCCTGCTGTGCTGGAACCAGTCGGTCTCGCTCGCGGCGATGGCCGGAGGCCGGACGGTATGTCTCTGATGCCATGGAGGATGGGTCGGCCCTTAGTGTGGGACGCTACGTGTGTTGATACACTGGCTCCTTCCCATCTTTCTGACACATCGGTGGTGGCCAGCGCCGCTGCTGCTCAGCAGGAGTGCCTCAAGCGCCGCAAGTATGCCTGTCTCGGGTCAGGTTACATATTTGCTGCATTTGCGGTTGAAACTCTGGGGCCTTGGGGTCCTGAGGCTCACCATCTTTTTAAAGAGGTCTCGCGCCGTCTAGTCGAGACCTCTCGTGACAGGCGGGCTGGAACATATCTCGCTCAGAGAATCAGCATTGCTATCCAGCGTGGCAATGCTGATTTGGGACAAATATTTTATCTGTAAGTAGTTAGTTTCAACTGTTCTTTGTAAATATTATTAATTGTTGTTATTGTAAATAAATATGTATTCAACCATTATTTGCGTACCTAATCGTTATACCTCTGCTTACCCCTAAGGAAACTCTTGAGGGAAGGCTTGAAGATAAACATGTCAACATAGATTTTTTTGCAACTTTTTATGATTCGCAATGGGATCCGGTTAGTTGATACTAAGTACTATTTATATCTACATACTATTGATATATTATATACTATTGATATTGGTTCTTAGCTCAGAAACAAAACATTAACGTTATCCAGATGTTCAGATTCGTTCAGTTATTACAGCAGTTATTTGTCTTAAAATATTGGTGCTCAAGTAGTTACGACCCAGTAAATATGAGATGTCAGTTTCTTGGGTCAGAACCTTTCGTATTTAGAATTCATTTACATTACTTGCATTTTAATTGATCGCAACGCGCGTATACAATTCAAATATTTCGGGATCGTAATTCCTATCCTAATCAGTTTCATTAATTTATAATACTTCTTCATTTATCTCTTATCGCTTTTATGTATATTTAGGTGTTGTCTCTAAATAAAATACCTGGTGATTTAAAACTCTAAATAGAGCACTCTCTTGAAACACAATAGTGTTTCATTATTATAATATTATAACAGTAGGTCAAATGAACAAACAGTAAGACAAGATACTAAAACAACAAGAACAAACCATCAAAACTTTGAAATTTTATTAGCAGACAAGCACAAGACGTTGTGTGCGTCCTGGAAGTAGAAAGGTTGGTCCTTCGAGCCGGTCCGGGCTTTATCTGATATAGCCTCTGGATTAATTAACTTAAATGCAACAAGTCCAAGTTTGCTCTGCTCTGCAGATAGACTGTCGTGTGTTTTATTATGGAAGCAGCTGAATTAAGTAGTCGAGTTACTCTGAAATTGTATTACATTTTAAGATGGCATTGAGTTTCTTTAGGATACGATGATAAATCACAGAATAGAGAAAGAACATGCCCCTGACCGAAGTATAAATCGCCGTTTATGCTAAAATGAATTTAAAACATTAACAGAATAATTTATCGAAAAAATCTTGGGAGCTTACTTTACATTAAGACACTGTAAAATATACATGTAGCTTTTACCTAAATATAACTTTATCCAAGGTGAAATGTTCTTCCGCAATGAATAATTACATATTTCAATTAATCACACGAAAGTCGTGTACAAATAAAGTAATTTATTTACCGAACCTTTTTATCTAATTCGATTGACGATGACATACCGAAGGCGTCCGTTATTGGGTCTTCGGATTCTATACACAGGACGTCCAGAACCTGAAGTTAAAAGTTTACATTCAAATGTGAGCCCTCGTACTTATATAATAAGAGTGAGCTTGCTTCTAAGAGTCCAGTTACGGATGTGTTCGGAAGCGGCCTAATGACGACATGGAGTACAATAGCATGTGTGGCCCCTTGTTATTGGTATCTGACTTGACCGCTACGAGCGATTTGTCTAAATGAGATCCGGACCGCTTCTTCGAGCTTTGTTATTTTTTTTTCTCGTATATTGCCCATCGCTCGTGACGTATTGAATTAGGATTGCGCGATCCCTTTGATTTTATGGCATCACTAGTGGAGTTTCGTGACAAGTTAAGTGAGCCGTTCTGAATGAGTAATTTACGTGAATCAGTACTTACATGAATATATTAACACTGCCTTGGCAACTTATAGGTTCGCCTATTTGAGTCGGAGGTCCCATTACAATTGCAATTATAAATCGTAGTAACAATAGGAATCACTGTAAAATGGCCGTTAGACCGTCATATCATTCGAAACGAAATGATACATTGCAGTACCTTTAGCAACCTTGGAATACATTAAACTATAACTAAATAACTCTGGTAAATGGAGAAATTTAAGGTGCGAAACCACTATAGGGAAAGTATTTTATACTGAGACAATTTGAACTTTAACTGTTTGTTACTAAGGGTCAAAATGCATATACAGTTGGTAGTTATAGTTAGGTACGAGTACCGCAACCACCGTAATCCCGTATACCGACGATTAATCTTCGTTCCGGCTCTCACGAGGTGGTTTGTTGTGGGTAAATTTGTGGGGATGGCCACGATTTGCAGGCCATGGCCCCACGGGCCGTGTTCGTCATACATTAATCCTTTGTCGGTTTAATCGCCTCTTTTATCGATGCTAGATGAGATAGATGTTGGAGCAATATCGCTCAGTTCGCACAGATTCGAATGTGGAACACATTTGCTCTAATTGAGATCGATTGCTATGCCTGAAGTTGTTTTTGCTTTAAAAAGTATTTCACCACAAATGTTCGAAGTAAAATAGAAAGTAAGTAGTCATTCAACAATAAGTGACCTTCAGTTTAACTGAGTGCGTCAAAGTGTCATATCGATTTGATGTATAATTTTGTAGGAAACGAAAAACATACATTAGCACGTTACATTTTTGTGAGTAATTTTGTTTATTGTCGGCATAGCTCGGGGGTTAGATATCACGTGACTCCGCGCCCCGCCTGCCTAATGTTTCACTCGCGTTACTGTGACAACTTCTACCTTCTACCAAATTGTATTTTCGTGTTCGGCCGAGTTTTCCTTATAAATACTGTCATTAAGACACTGACACCGTGACAGGTGCTAATGTTTGTGGAAGTATCGAACCCATTTGTAAGTAATGTAAATACTACATGTTATGACAGTTACTGACAGCTCGGGAGATTAGATACTGATATTGTGTGCGGTTCGAATTTCAACATTTTAAGGGGCTTTCAACTTTACGTCAACAATTAGAGTGCTGACTAAAAGATGCTTAAATGGTTCCAGGGAAGAATTAACACAATAAATATTTTTCTATCGCGTTTCTTTAGTATCTACGAGTAAAAGATCACAATTTTTATCCGAATTTAAAAAACACTTTCGAGCTGATGCTTTTTTAAAGAAATTCACGACCCACTTTTGCATTTTTTTCTACAATATTTGCTTGAAATTGTACCTATAGCAAAATTTAGGAAAATTTTGATAATTATAATAAATAAATACCTTGGGACAATTCCACACAAATTGACCTAGTCCTAAATTAAGCAAAGCTTGTGTTATGGTAACTAGACATAAACATAAATACATAGGACATCAAAGACTAAGGTACAAATACTCGTGTTCATCACACAAATATCTGCCCTCAGCGGGATTCGAACCCGCGACCTCACGTTTTACAGTCAGGAGCTCTAACGACTAGGCCAGACGGCCGTCTATTTATCGAAGTCATCGTTTATCTTTAAGTCGAGTAGGTTATTTGTTGTTGATTGGTGAAATCAGCTCAATAATATAATACTAAATGAACCGAATATAGCTTCAACGTCACATTGATAACGCTCTTAATTTATAGAACATGATCCCACATGCTAATGACATTAATCAGGATAAAATTTAAGCCCACGAATGGGTTAAGATACAATTGTAATGATAAGAACTTATAGATAAATTGTCGGCAAGGGAAACGTAACGCTTGTTATCTTAATTCCTGATTTTACAACTCCGAGGGAACGGAATCTTTATTATAACTGATCGATTTTACCTTTAAGAGCAGAAAAAATAAAAATATATCCTCACGCCTCCAACAAGGGTCCCCGAAGGGGTAGGCAGAGGTGTATAGGTAGTATCCCACTTTCCGCCAGAGATATATATTTAGGTGCCAACGTGACAGTTGAGAACCTGTACCAATGAGTTCAGAAAAACTCATTGGTACAGGTTCGGGATTCGAAATTGCGATCTTTGTGACGCAGGCAACTGCTCGAACCACTCGGCCACCACGGCTTCTGAGTTTATAATAACTCATTAATACATACATACATATACACGCCGCGCACCTAACGGGTTAGGCAGAGAGTATAGAACACCAATTCTCTCTAGACTTACATACCTCTTTCTCACTCAATTATACATTCCAAAAATCACATTTGGTGTATATTTCACATACATACTTCATATGCTATCTTCACGTTACACAAGGATTCACAAAAGGGTAGGCGGATGTCTAATAACACCCAATTTTCGGCGGTTATATAATTAGTTGCCTAGTATGCCACTGCCTATCAAGCACGAATTTTAATAAGTCTACACAGTGTCTCAGAGAATAAGGCAGTTGGTCGAATATGCAAATAATACCTCATATTATTCACTACTTAGTTACAGAAAAATACCATTAGATCATGTTTCGGAGCGAGGATTACTCTTCTTTTACTAATGGTGTCGTTTCGTTGTCTATTTGTTTAATGGTGTCGTCATAAAGATATATTTATTCACAGCACCCTATAACTTATAGAAGCTAACTGTTCTGTGTTTTGAGACACTGTATATTTCTTCTCAGATGTGTATATAGTTTTCCTCTGTTTCATCATAGATCACTGGTAGTGTGACAAATCACAGATTTTAAATCTTTGTTAACTGCATAACGTATTTTCGTCTTAACATCTGCTAAAACTTACGGAGACATAAAAAATATGGAAGATTGTTTCTGTATTCACGACATGACATTTAATTGTGACTGTCCGCCATTAAACCTGTTCCAATTTCGAATTTATTGCGTTGTAAAAAAAACTCTGTGTACATCGGATGTCGCGTCTGTAGCGTGGCACAGTAACAGCAACTTTAAAGTGGGCTCTAAAGGCCGGGGGAGGACACCGGGTGCGTCATTACGAGGCCCCACGTCATTTGTTTATTAAACATCCTCCGAGGTGGAACAGAATAATGGCACCGTAGACTTTGTCATGGCCGCTTTCCCTTGAAATTAAATCGTAATGATGATGCGAACCTCACTCGCAGTTTCGGCACCCCCGTTATTAACTCCGGTGTCGTCTTGAGGTCAAAATGAATAGGTCTTTTAAAAGCTCGCCCTGACAACTGTCATAGTTATGAAAGGAATCGCGCTGAGTGGGCACCGTAGTTACACAGAACAGAAATAAAATTCAAAGCGAGCTCCTTCTAACGTTTTTTCTAAGATGTTTATGTATTCATATGGCTATTTTTATAGATACATCATTCAAATAGCTCGTATTGGAAAATTATAACTAACCAGATCTGATTGCCTTTACGTTATGTTATATTTGTTTCTTCATACTGTTTTCCATTACGTTTTAACTACCATGAAATATTGTCTATCGGTTAGCGAAAAATAATTAAAAATATGAAATTTATCAGTGGTACACTTAAACGCAGATCAGCAGCAAAAGGAGATTGGAAACTTTAGATGTGACTTATCTGACGGGTTTTACGATAAAGGAAGACTTACTTAAATACGTCCTAACATGACAACGGTTCCCTCACGAATATGCAGAGCGGGTAGAGCGTCAGCTCTCTCCAGGCTTACAGACCCCGATTTATCCACATTGATAAGTCTCATCACACCTTAAAAACATAGAGAACCTATATACGTTTGCGCACGTTGTTAATGATATGGCGAAAGATAAAATACGGTAAGAGGATACTTTATCGGCGAAAAGTGGGTGTAATTAGCCCTTTGCTTAACTGCATTAAGTGTTAGCGTGTCTAGATGTAGACGTTATACATCCCTTAACGCCGAATCCTCCAAGGGGTTAGTACTTCCCCAAAAGATGTTAGTACTTTCTTACTCGCTATCGAATTTTCGGTTTTATAACCAACTAGCATATATTTTATTCAATATTAAATTGCCCGTAACACGATCGCAGCGCCATCTATCGGGTCCAATTGTAAATCTAAACCATTCTCGAATCCACCTTAAGACACACAGAAAGGGATAGCTTCGCCCAGGTGAAAAAGTTAAATTCCTGAAACTCGATCGCAGCGCCACCTATCGGGTCCAATTTAATATAGCCTATGTTCACCGGAGATAGTGTAGCTTCCCAACAGTGAAAGAATTTTTCAAATCGGTCCAGTAGTTTATGAGCCTATTCATTACAACCAAACAAACAAACAAACAAACAAAGTTTTCCTCTTTATAATATTGATAGTGTAGATATAATATATAATAATTATTCGAAATTCGTCTAAGCTGCAGTTAACACGGTGAGAAGTGCCGCTGCAAATATCTTAATTAAGTGCCTAAAGATTCGAAGACGTGGGACCAATACTCAGATATAAGTACTTAGTAGATTTCGATATGGTACAAAGATACTTATACATACATACATATCATCACGCCAAGTCCCTAACGGGGTAGGCAGAGAGTATAGAGCGCCAGTTCTCTCTAGACTTACATACCTCTTTCGCTTCGTCCACATTCATCAGTCTCTTCATACATGCTCGTCGGTTTCGAGTACTCATAACGTTCCCGTCCTTCAGAGTCCGATCTATTTGATCCAGGTAGTTGGAACGTGGCCTTCCTCTGCCTCTTCTTGCACACACTTTTGCTTTGTATATCTGTTTCGTCAATCTTTCTTTACTCATCCTTTCTATGTGTCCAAACCAACGTAACATGCCTTTCTTCATCTTTACAATCACGCCTTAGAAATAGAATAGAGACAGTACCAGTGTTGATACCAAATATATCAAACTACGGAATCAAAAACCTGCCTAAGTATTCTAAATACGTTGTATCATTTGAAACAATTTGCATAAAGAGCCGACAGCCGTCCCTTAGGATTCATTATGAAATGGTTGATGATAACGATTCCTTATCACGCTATTAATTAGGGAGTAAAACACCTCCCAGCTAAAACGGTCGTGAATAACAAAAGAAGTCTTTCAAATAGGATATTGAAATTATCAGTAGGCCGTAAAGATTTCCTTGGGCTTCTGTGAAAGAATTTTAATTAAAAAGTTGTTAGGAGTATTCAGGGAAGAATATGTAATTTGTTGGTAAAATTAATTCATAATTGGCCGCTAAATGTTGGATGGAAAATAACTGTATCGCTAAGTCTTAGCGATACAGTTATTTTCCACTTTTATACTAAACAAAAAATATTTTGTAAAACTTACTCAATATTTTTTGTTTATAAAATATCTATAAAATGGTATATGGTATCTTAATAACCATTACAATATAGTAAAATACGTTACTATAAGTAATAATAATGGCAACATAAAGTATGTAAATACCGAAAATTGGAACAATCCATGCTCCTCTTCTCTTCTCATCTTTGGCCCCCGTAATATATACATAAATATATATTTATTTCATTTATTTAATGAAACACATATAACAGTTATAACAATGAAGCACACCAAAAACCACTGAGGTTTGTCCGTATTGACGGCGTGGTACATATAATTCTGCCTCTAGATACCTAGGATATAAATAAAAATGGCCTTTAATCTGCGCCTCTCGTAAATAATGCAAATAAAATAACTTAAAATTATTACTGAGCATAAAAAGCCCATTAGCACAAACTTTAACTCTGGTATTAAAAAATTATAATATTTTTTACGTAACATGAAAACACTTCTAAGTGCTTACTAGAAATTAAAGGCTTCGGAAAATGTGATGCGCATTCAAACTTTACCATCACCATGGCACTCCCCGCAGGGTTAATGAATTTATATTTTAATGGACAAATTTTGTTTTTAAAGACACCGTTAAATTGCATTTTCTTACGCAACGTTACTTAATAACTTCAAAGTCGTTACGGATTGATGACAAAAAGTAAAAAGCTTTTTTATGACTACAGTGGTCAGAAGAATTTAATGCATTAAATCCGGTACAACAAAGCTATAGATACAGCAACATATCTAGCAGAAGCTATGAAGAGCAACATGAGCATGAGATATACATAATATATCCTCACGCCTTCCCACAAGGGTCCCCGAAGGGGTAGGTAGGATAGGTAATACCGACACACCCACTTTCCGCCAGAGGTATATCAGGTGCCAACGTGACAGATGGCGAGTCCATCGCCGTTACTCAAGCACGACTATACATACGCCTTTGAATTTCTTCGCATACGTAAGCAGGTTTCCTCTCGGTGTTTTCCTTCAGCGTAAAGCTCGTGATGTGACTAATCACTGTACTTAAGTTCAGAAAAACTCATTGGTACAGTCGGGATCCGAACTTGCGATCTTTGTGCCGCAGGCAACTGCTCGAACCACTCGGCCACCACGGCTTAATTTTGGGAAATTTAGTTATAAGTAGAAAAGGGTGGATCCATGTATAACAATGCATCTGTGAAGTATACACGTATATATATAATACAAATAACTTTTGGTGGTCGTGCTTTAGAAGTCAATCATGCCGGTTGAAATCCCGTTTTACACTTGAAAACACATAAGTGAAATATCCCACAACGAGCTTTAGCAACATAACAACATAAGTATACTTATTACTTATAGGAATAAGTATACCTGTAAGTAATAAGTAAATTATATTATATGTATACTTAATTACATACATACATACATATCATCACGCCGAGTCCCTAACGGGGTAGGCAGAGAGTATAGAGCGCCAGTTCTCTCTAGACTTACATACCTCTTTCGCTTCGTCCACATTCATCAGTCTCTTCATACATGCTCGTCGGTTTCGAGTACTCTTAACGTTCCCGTCCTTCAGAGTCCGATCTATTTGATCCAGGTAGTTGGAACGTGGCCTTCCTCTGCCTCTTCTTGCACACACTTTTGCTTTGTATATCTGTTTCGTCAATCTTTCTTCACTCATCCTTTCTATGTATACTTAATTTGAAGGATAAATTGGCTTTGCGTGACATATTCACAGTATAATTACGAATATACTCATCTCCAGTTTGATTGATCCATATCATCACGCCGCACTCCCTCATGTGGTAGGCAGAGCAGTGCCAGACTTAATATATGTATTTGATATTAAAACATGGCAAAGTTGAAGCTTCTGTGACTTGCCGGACTGAGGCACGGGGCCCATGCGAACGCCTTCGCAAATCAGAGTGTTTTGAACCACGGACCAATGTCAGCAAGTCGAAGTACACACATAAATCCACACAACAACCCCCCTCCAGGGAATAAGTGTGGAGTAATTTGTGAACACATGAGCTCGCGCCGCGTCGCGTGAACATTAACTATTAAATTCGTTGCATATTAAACTACCGCCTTAGAATGGTGTAATCCACAACACAACCAACCCGAACGTGTCGTGTTATGGCCCCACGAGACTCTTCAACACTTTTTAAGCACGTAAGTAGATATTTTAAGACCATATACCTCTCGGAAAGCTTGGGACACGTTTACAAGTAATTTTACGACGTCTGACAAACCTACGCAAAATGTAGACGTAACGAAGCTTGAAATTGTAGTTTAATTCCCACAACCTTGTCGGGATCTGTCGGATCTATACAAAGGAGTTTGAAAATTATAACTAACTACTTTGATAAATCGATATGTTAATGACAATGACAAAAATAATGACAAAAAAACCATTAAAAGAGCTGCTACATAGACTGATGTATTTGGTATTTTATGGACTATAGACGCTTGCAACACCAGGGGTATCGCTCGCACGAATCCGACCCTGCAGGAATCTTTTTAGACCCTTCTTGAAGAACTCCAGGAGCTCATCCCATAGCCTGAGCGTCCGCGGAAGGAAATTCGATTGGAACCGCGCAATACCAAGGTGGTTCCAAGGTATGGGTATTAATTCCTCATCGATGGCGAGATGTGTGTATTGTGTGTGTTGTATGATTTGATAAATACCTCTCAGGTATTTCATGCCTTTAAGATTTCGTCATGATGTTTAAATTAATATCACAGGTTTTTTTATTTATTTAAATCACAGTACTTAATAAAAAAAAGACGGGCCTGTACCAAATTTTACTCTGCTGGTAAATTTTACTCGGCAATGCTACAAGTAAAATGGAAAAACTTTTCACCTTACTTACTTAATTCTACGTTCGAGCGTTCTTTGAAGACAACTGTTCTATTTAAACTAATCTAATACATTTAATATTATTCATCTTTTTGTGGTACTGAAATGTAAATAATTAGGTGAAAATTAGGTAAAAGCGACTCAAGCAACAATTGAAAATAAGAAACAAATGAGCTGAACCATCGTCCTCGAGGGTGTAAATCTCAGGTGATTCGAATGTTCTCAAAGAAAGGGGAGCTATGTCGAAAAATGCCCTCTTTGTTCCGACAGCCAACAGGCCCTCTCTGTCCTGGTCGAGAGTACGGAACCCCACTTGACACGCTTCATTTTTACCTTTCCTTTAAATTGAAACTGGAGCGAGGGTGCGCTTTCTATGCGCCGTGTATCAGCCACGTTCATTATGAATTAACAAGATTTTTCATAGCATTCTTTCTCATTTTATGTTGCACTGGGCTAGCCTCGTGCAGTTTGAACGCAGTTACATGCCATTGTGAAAAGTAGGCAAACTATACATACGAGAATATTGATACTTGAGTGGGTATTGTCACGTCTTGAAATTATTCACCTGCTTAGCTGGTATGAAAGAAACTATCACTTTATTCAGTGGCTAATTGATACAAAGATACGTGGTAATCAGAAATAGTATTCCAATTTTGGCTTTCATCTCATACCACTGTAAAAAGTAGCGATTAAGTGACATATCGGGATGAATAGGAATGTATTCCCATGCCGCCGGCGCGTATTCTTGTGCCGAGAACAACTTTTCCCATCGGGTGCGGTGCACTGTGGCCGTGGCAATGCACTTTCGCTGACCCCATGCCTCCTCCCACGTCGTTTCTCTCCCTCCCTCCTGTTACTTTCTTTATTTTCCCTCTCACTCTAATATACGGCTGCGCCTGCGCTTCCCGGGTACTGAGGTAATAACATTCTACGACGCGGTGCGCCGCCAGAGTGGAACGGGTTCTGTCGATGACTTCCACGATTATTAGTATGAGAGACAATTGTTGGCGTGGATACGTTGACTGCCCTCTCTTTAGATGGATCGTAGTGATTAAAGCTAAGTTATTTGATACTTGCAGATTCTTCAAATAGCGCATATCGCACATATCGCACGCAAATTCACCTTAACGAGTACCATAGCAAGTATCTAAAAAACTATGCTGATGTTAATTTGATATTCGAATCGAAATCGAATATAAGCAGGCAAAAAGATCAATTAACAATTAAATTTTGGTTGTATTATTAGACGAATAGGCACAAACTCCTTGTTATAAACATAGTCACTAAATATGAACTTGGATACTCGAGAAAGTCGACAAACTTATAGTATCTAAAAGCTATTTCATAAATTCAATGAGCAATGGTATGAGGACGAATAAGTTTCTTAGTAAAGAGACCGCGTTGAACAGTTGTTACATTATAGTTCTCGTATAAATGTTCTTATCAATCAGTATTCCTTGTGAATGATCTCGCACAACGTACTTTATTCTAAAAAGTTGTATAAACCTGCCTCGAACGCTTTCGAGCGTAATACATTTGCATAGTAACTATAAAAATTTACACATTTCCTATTTTTCGTCCCAAACTGTGGTGTTCTCGTATCACGAGAGTGAGTCAAGTTGTGGATTACGTGGGAGTGCTCTGAAATGATGCCGTACAATTCCAAAAGAGAGACATCAAGAGTGCAATCGACCGGCACTGATATTTCGACTTTATCTGTCAAACATTTAGGACGACATTTGTTAGTACCGTACTCAGGGGGGGCGACGTTCTAAGTTTGTGAGCACATCGTCACGGGTAGGTTTTAAAGGTGGAATCCCGTCGTTGTATTTTGACACATATGTCCAAGGGATTAGGATCACAATAAATTGTACCGGCATAGCTAGTTTGAATGTATTGCTGGCAACATTCCATCGCACAATGAGTAATTTAAAAATTCAAACTCTCCGAGCCTCGGCGTTCGCAAGCTGAGGCGGACGCTCTGCAATTGAGACTGTTATCTCTCTGCGCACCGATACACGTATGTATAGAGGGGAATAACCCGCCGCGGCGAATAGCACAGTTACCCAAATAAGCCTACTTACGATTCACATATTGAGCTAGAAATGGAATAATCCAAATCGAGACTGTTAATAAAAATGTGCCGACATTGGATACTATTGCTTATTCCACGAATAAACTAACAAAACAAAATCACTTCGGTCGCAATCCAGAATCAAATTGTTATAATACTGTGGGTAGTTCTTCTTCGTGAAGTGCTCATTGCTAATTGGTAAACAGGCAGCGAACATCGCGCGCTCGCCCGCTGGTACTACAATTTTTTAATTAAATTCTTTCCACTCATACCTATATTCCAAGTACAATTCCATCGTTGTGGAGTTACGTTGGTTTTGGAATTCCAAAGTAGGAATTTGATTGAGATTTAATTATTCACCCGATATTTGATGCATTCGTACTATGCATATAATTTTGGTTGATAAAGTGATTTTGCGATAAATACTTATCATTCGAATTGGCAATGATGGAGTGGTGAATCTCTTGTTTTCCTCATACATGTTTATTTTTATCTGTTTTCGATTTGGCAAAACTATTTTTAAACTTTCGTTCAAAAATATACTATACTATAAATAAATTTAATTTAAAAATTTCTTGAAATATATAGCAATATCCACTTAACAAATTAAATAACAAGTGTTGAAGCCCAAGAACTAGGGGAAAATAATTACAGTTATTAGTAATTAACAACTTGAGGCATACGAACGAATCTTGAGACCTAACCAGCTTGAAATAAAATATTTCCTGCGAAAAGCAGTTCAAAGAATAATTGTAATAAGGCTTAAATTCGTTCTAAACGGAAGCTTGCATTTCCGCGTACTGACCCACGAAGAGAAAACTTGAGCTTTATATGAATATCTTTAGGTTTCATTTTGGTACTGCAGCATGGCTGGTTGAGAATTTGGTTCATGGAAATTTGGGCTTAAGACCGGTGGGTGAGAGTTGATATTGTATTTCGGTATATCATCGAAAGATTTCCGGCGTAGGATGCGGTGGAAACATGTTAGGGAGGTGGTAAAAACTGGGCCGTAATTAGTCTAGATGTGGGGAGACGAGAGCTGAGGGCCGGTCCATCAGACTACACGAAAACCTTTTTTCAATCGCAACGAGATGCTGTTTGTTTTGACTCGCTCCGACTTCAAGTTTTATTTTTATTCGCCACTGGTTTTGTTGCAATCGCACCCGCTTTTCCGGTTTGAATCTTGGAAGTTTCGATGAGTCATCGTTTTCATATGGTTGGGTAGCACCGAAGTATATCTATACTGAATTCAACATAAAAATTACCAAAATATATGGCAGATCTCGTTCGTTAAAATGTATTTTTTTAGGTAAAAAAGGAACTTTTAGCGGACTTCGGCCCGCTTTGATACTTGTACAAGTATGAAAACTCTTGTTGATTAGCTCTTGGAGTTTTTATTTCGACGTATCTTTTACTTTTTCGTCTTATTACAGTTCTGAACAGCTCCTGAGATTTCCCTGTATAACATTATTCCTGTTATATTGCGAATTTAGTTACGTTGAAATAATAAGCTTCTGCCCTAATGATTGCAAATGAAAAGTTGAAATTAACAATTTGGAATCAAAGCGAGTATTTAATTACTTAGTAAGATCGAGTTTGTTTAACGTAATATGCATTATTATAGCAAATATTTTAACAATTTATCTTTGATGTTAGTACCTATTATGAATTCCTGAATTAAATTAAGAGAATAGAGGATTTGAGAAGGCAAATAAAGATATAATTACAACAGTCTCGGTACTACAAAGAGTTTTAAGTTAAAATACAACATGTAATGTACAAATTTGGTTTAATTAATTACATAAATATGTAGATAGTTGGTTTCGTACATATTTTTCGTTATTGTTTTTAATAAATAATTATCAAATGTATGTACCATTTGGGACAAGCATTTTGAAGTGCATCTTTATGCGTCTATGTGTTGTATGTCTATCCATTACATTTGACTTAACATCACTTTATTAGAATGCAGTTCAAAGAACTAGACAGTATGAAAGGCAGGCAATAACCTTTGTGGTCTATTGCAGATTCTTCAAGTTTTTAAGAAAAAACCAACACAACATGCATCAGACCCGTTAATTACTAGATGTGTCGCTATTATAAATTGAGGCGCTTAGCCAATGTACTCTTTAAGAGATTTAAAGATCTACTCAATAGCTTAAAGTATTTTAGCTTGACGTATCCAGTAATAAGCGGACCTTATGTATGTGTAAACCCTCATTTATTGTAATTGAACTCACCGTATCGGACGCTGAGTAACGCCCGTTGCTGCACTCAAGTAGTGAAGATTCACTCACCTGAAAACAACGAGATTCTATTAGCCGTGGAAAAAGTACACAACTTACTCGGCGCTTACATTTTATTTCTTTTCGTTTGTAATTAGACTTTTTATTTCTTTTCGTTTGTATTAGACTGACATTATTGTAGGTTAATAGGAAGACGATGAAAAAATATATATATACACATCATCACGCCTTCACACAAGGGGGCGGCACCAATGGCGATGGACTCGCCATCTATCACGTTGGCACCAATTTTTTTTCTCTGGCGGTAAGTGGGTGTGTGGGTATCACCGATACACCTCTGCCTACCCCTTCGGGGACCTTTATGGGATGGTGTGAGGATAAAACATATTAAGTGATTCAATAAACTACATTTTACAAACACAAAAGATATCATTATTGAAGTTTGAAACAAGCTGTCGTCAAATCCTTCACAATTTGATTAGCTGTAATCATTGACCACAAGCAAGGGACATTAAAATCACAGACGCATATTTAATGCGCATTGTCTACAAACAGAGCGGTTTGCCCCGGCTTCATAGGGGTCGAGCCACAATCTTCGCTTAACTTCATTATGAGAGCGAATTGCTAAACGTTCGTATTGTTGGCCCCGGTTCGGGCGGTTAGTCATGCAAATAGACATCAACGGGAAACAAGACCTCTCTGGGATTTGACCTGTTCTCCCAGCCAGTAATGAAGACAGCGCCCAAGACGACTCAAGGAATTGATTCTCAATTGGATTTGTTCTAGTTTTCATTAGTTTTGGGAGCAATTAATCTGTTTGATATTGTTTTACGTGGCAGACTATGTATGTATGTAAATCGACATGAAAAAGACGACCGTCTGGTCTAATGGTTAGAGCTCCTTACTGCGAAACTTGAGGTCGCGGGTTCGAATCCCGCTGAGGATAGATGTTTCTGTGATGAACACGGGTATTTGTACCTTAGTCTTGGATGTCCTATGTATTTATGTACAAGTAAATATATCGTTGCCTAGTTACCATAATACAAGCTTTGCTTAATTTGGAACTAGGTCAATTTGTGTGGAATTGTCCCAGGTATTTATTATTATTATTATTAATCATTCGCCTCTTTCAAATTCTCACGAAGTCACTGGCTCGATATTATTTGGTATGTACATTAGATAAAATTAATGGATAAAAAAGTTCGTGATACCAGTCTCGTCTCACTTTCGTAGTCAGAAAAGCATGAGAGCTTGGGTCCTCCTCTCGGATTAACATTCAAATTAAGAATCCAATCCACAAATGCGAGCAGCATAATACCCATATCACGCAATTGTAATTCCATAGTATTATTATGTTACATAGGCGACGAAGTAGGCTTACTCCTATGGAAGCTAGAAGAATGCATCACCAGTGGAAAGAATAATTTCGAAGCCCTCTCTGAGCACATGCTGTACTCTCTAGGGTATACCTCAATGGGGAGTTCATTCCATAGCCCAAACAACTTGGGAGGGAGCTCCTTTGAAGCCGCACAGTGTAGAACCTCTTTGGTTCCGATACGGGGAAATAGGTTTAACGCCTAAGGCGAAAAGATTCGGTAATGGACGGTAGCCATGGAAATCATGTCGTAAAACTCACCAGAGCTACTGTACTCTATTAGACAATAAGTAGCACAAGCTTCTTAGCCGTTTGCATAGGCTATTAACTATTAAGGCACATATCTGAATCGATTTGAAAGCCCTAGTATCCAAGATATATTTAGGTGCCTAAGAGACAGATCGCAAGTCCCTCACCGTTTCTCAACTATACATACGACTTTGAATTTCTTCTCAAACGTATGCAGGTTTGCTCTCGATGTTTTCCTTAACCGCAAAACTCGTGATGTGATTGATCACTGTACTTAAGTTCAGAAAAGCTCATTGGTATATTTGGGATTCGAACCACTCGGCCACCACGGCTCCAACAACAAATCATTGGATAGATTATATGTAATTTACGAAAAGTACTTATGTCTATAAAGTTAGAATTATTCCCGAATAACGATTACATCTATCACTGTATATTTTAGAATGGATAGGAAACATCAAACAGACATGTCATTGGATAGTTCGTCCAGTTTAAAGGCCAAATAATATCCAGTAATACACGCTTAACGCACAAAGGAGGATAATAGAGTATGGATTATGAATCTCTATTGCGTCGCTTTGCATTGTCCATATACGTAGGCGAAATAATCGAACGAACTGATTGACAATATTGTTTCGGGATAGCGTGAATGGTCGATAATGGGATGCTATTGAATTCTACATCTCTATGAGAAATGTTATAATGATCATGATCATTTTCTGGATGGGTCCTGATGTGCTATATTTTACGCTGTAATTCTAATATTTTATTATAAAAATTTAAGAAAGTTTATCAATATTGTACAAGATGTAAATAATACCGACCAAAAAATATTGTGTTCGTATAGGGCTGTGAATTCCTGTAACTGGACGGTTCTTTAAAATATATTTTTTTTATGTCGGTAAAATTTTACAAAAGTTTATATAAAACCGTCGATATAATAATATTGTTTAAATAGTATTTTTGGTGCAGAGAGGAGGCGACAAGTGGCGTCAGTTTCGCGCCTCGTCGAGCGTGAGCCAAGCTCACTGGATCACGCTGGAGTCACTACTTGTATTGGCATTGTCACCGCCTATGATTTTATAGGAATTTATGTGATTTTCCTTTCGAACGATGTTGGACGCTGCAAGAATAGGAAATTATTAAAGGATAATTTGGTATGAAAATAAGTCTCTAAGATTATGTTATTCGGATAATTCTGTACGATACCCGTCTTAAAATAAGCATTGGCATCATTGAAACTGTCAGTGAAATTGTAAAAAATTACTAATTAAACTCTTAATAATAAAGACTTCAAGTCTTGGAGAATACGAGCAATGAGTATGATTGTTATTGTAATAACATGACAGCAGATATGATTTTCACGAAGATGAAAGATGCTAAGGAAAGTTAGAATCACGGACATAAAATCTGATAATACCATATAAATATGACAGGGCTGTAAACACAGTAAAACCTATTGAGCCGATGTTTAGGTTGATCAACCAACCTAAAATTATTAAAGTATCAAGGATACTCTAAATACACATGTTCAAAAAAATATAAATCATTAGGCACAACGTGTTTTATAAAAACATTAATTCAATAAAAGAGCACGTTTAAAATATAGTTCAAGCACCGATTGGATGCTTCATTAAATGAAAGAGGCCACGCAAAGTAGGCGCAAAGAGCAGTGAAAACTTGAAACAAACAAAACAATCGTATGTCTCGGCCATCTACGTCATTCATGTACTTATAAAAGTTCATCGACTTGAACCGTGGCTTTTCGCGAAGTTGTCTGCCATGTTGCGCTGCCGCTCCGGGGTGATCATAACTTAATGCAACTTGCGCTTCTGTGGCTTCGAGCAACGTCTCTTGCCTAATTACCTGACCATGTTTGTTGTGAGAGCATCATATCGCTGTTTAAATAAGGCAAGACTCTTTATATTCAACGTTACATGCCAGAGATGTATTTAAGGTGCCAACGTGACAGATGGTGAATCCATCGCCACTACTCTACGCTATAGCATGATTTTTTAGTTTGATAAGAAATCCAAGTATGAATAATACTTGGATTTCTTATCAAACTAAAAAAAACAATTTTTTGTAAGTGCCTGCTTTAATATGATTATTACCATTTCACGCTGCCAAATTTATAGATAAAAGATACCGACCTTTTATTTAATCATCGTAACAGTTAGTACACATTTTTATTTTTTAAAGCGACATCGAATAGCACCCACACGTAACTATGGGCACGGAAGTCTGTAATAATACTGAGACATACAATGAACTTTAAAGTGATCCGAGATAAAACTACTCGCGCTCAAACGTGGAAAATATATTTTCTAAACTTAATCCATCAAAGAAAACTCTACTGATAAAGTATTGAAACATTCAGTTAACATAGGCATCTTACGTTTGGTTCATTACCTAGTCTACGTCGACTTACGTCATGCAATGTTCGAAACTTAATAAACTTTAAACAATACCCGGTAAGATGCGTTGTCAGAACTTCTAAACTTGAAGTGAAACAGGCAACCGACGAAGTTACTCCCCTATTAAGGTACACATCGTACTTAATATTTTAATAACGTACCGACGCAATACCGCGATACACCATACACCAACTATGCGGTCCCTCCATTAAATTCTATTATCTTTAGTGCTTGAGCAATAAAGTTTGTACAAAATCACATAAGAAAATAGTTTGACGAAGGCATGACCGAGAACAACGTAAATAGTTTCCCACAAAGAGTCACATTCAATTTCATTAAATCCAACAACAGACGTTTGTTGAAAGTAAGCAACACAGGAGTAAAGTAACTAGGAATTAGTTTTCACATCTTCAAAGTAGACATTCTTGGGGTAAATAAAATGTGAGTATTGGGACGGCTTCAGTTGATGGGTGTACCCGCCGCGATGGCGGCAGGGCTCATCTCCTTTGATCACGAATACTTAGATCCTCAAGTTGGCAGGTTTTTTGAAAAGTTTTCTTTGTTCGTGCGAGCGTTTGGCCACATCTTTCTTTGTTTCTATTGAAGCATTTGAAACGCTAAATTAGAAAACATTTTGATTGGCGGGTTACACGAAACCGATAAACTTTTGGGTCGTATTTTATCGTCAGGGGACCTTTTAAAGAAATAATACGCTCGCGATTTCCCGGTTCCGCATTTAACAAATTGCAATTTAATTTAAAGGGAACTCGAGTATGAAGCGTCCGCTAACACCA
The DNA here is from genome assembly GCA_016069955.1 of Drepana arcuata. Taxonomy (NCBI): domain Eukaryota; kingdom Metazoa; phylum Arthropoda; class Insecta; order Lepidoptera; family Drepanidae; genus Drepana; species Drepana arcuata. Next base: position 21,730 of record JACCPG010006919.1, read on the forward strand.
GCACGAGATTTCCGTGCATATTTTTTTATGTAGGTGCACATACTATAATCATATGAGTATATTTTTAATAGGGCCATAACGAAAAGCCTCGGCGAGCTACCTAGCTAACGTAGGAGGGAATTTAATAAAGAAACGTCTATTTTATCGTGAATTCATATTTCACAAAGTATGAAAATTTTTCAATTAAATCCCATATTTAGGACTTTATATACGTTAAAATATAGCAACTAAAATAATAGTTTATTAAAATAATACACGGATAAACAGAAATGAAAGGTTTGTTTATGTTATTAAAAGCGGGTAACGAAGCGTGATTAACGGTTATCTCGGAAATTAATCAAAAATAGCTTCGTAACGAACGCTGATAATTGAACAGACTGGAGTTCCACGTATATTGAACACATGCCTTACCAATCTGTAGAAGCAGTCACGTAAATCTGTTTAACCGAGAATTAATAAAATGACAGAAATAGCAGCGAAGTACATTTACTTATAGCTTTCTTCATTTATCTCAAATTGTATGTTTAATATTTCATCAACTTTTTCTGGCATACTTTCAATACCGTATTTATTAAGACTGGGTAAACATAAACGGTATTACTTTCCCTTTGTTACTATTTACCTTTCCCGCTTACCTTTATTAATCCCACCCGCTTCGCCCTATTCCCGGCTATATCGTAATCTCATCCATTCGAAGCACGTCGAATGTTTATTAACATATCGACCATAAAACGGACAGGCGCGAATCTGTGTCGATTTTTTCCGACTTTCCGTATCCGGTGCAGACGGTTTTCATACAGGCCTTTCCCCGAAGCCTCGCATTTTATTTCCACGCATATTTATTGTATACCTACATAGGGAAAAAGTGTGTAGTCGGCTTACGTTGTAATAATAATAATAAAGTCAGATGGTTGGATCAAGGTTCTAATACAGAAAGCTGTCCTTAGAACCTTTAGAACTGCCACTGGACCTTTGATAACGTAGGCAGTGGGTTCCTATTTTTTTTTATTGATGTACATATATATATCCTAAAATGTAGTGCATAAGATTTTATTGCAAATAAAGAATATAATACCTTGGAATTATTTTACATGAATTGGCAACTTTTTTGGCAGCATATTTTACTATGGCAACGAGACAAAAATATATACTTCAATACATAATACATACAACACTTAGGTGCTGATTCATGCTTTAAGACAAATGGAATCCGCGACCTCAAGTTCACAGCCCGGAGCTCTGACCACTATAGCCAGACAACCGTCGTTTTAAAACATATCTTTTAATAGAATACCCGTGATAAGACCGCGTACTAAATGGAGGGGCAAAATTAAAATACTGCGGAGTCGTAAAACTTAATGCAGTTTAAAACTAAAGTCGTAACCGTAACGACAAATTGGCTGTGAAATTTCTGATCTCGCACCATTCTTCTGCTGAGTATCAACTAGAGTTTAGGTCAAGATTACTACATATATAAGGTTTCCGTTTTGTTTCGGTAAAAAATAATATATTTTTGTTCTTATTTAAACGTTACTGTTGGACTGGAATCTTCGGTAGAAATAAGAAGGACCAATAGTAAAAGAGAAACCTTACTAAAAAGTAAACCAAGTATCGACGTGAATAAATTAACAATAAAATGTATTTACATGTATTCGAACCTAAAAAATATTATACAGAGTCGCTCAAGTAACTACTCATCACCACATAAATATTACCTGCGCATAGAGATCGATACCGCAATTATCAAAGTCACTTCCAAGTTTCCAACGTACTGACGGGGACACAGTGTAGGGTATGGAACGCGTAGCAATTCGAAAGGAATGTATAACATTGTTGAACAACTACAATATTTGTATGTACACCGTATTTGTTTAGCATACATCGGTATGAGTCGAGCGCCGTAGGACTCTGAGCAAGCATCGTTGCAGTCTCGCCTAGCAAACACAAATCATTGAAAATAAACAGAACACACACTCCGTTTTGCGACGCAGAAAAATGATTCTGTCTAAACGCAAAGGGGACAAAAGATTAATTGAAAATCAATACGAGGACATACCTTTGCGAATCTATCAAAATACATTCAAACGATACCGTTGGACCGAATTATAATGTCCGTCATGATTAATGTTCACTTGTGGCACGCTTTATTGACTCTTCCGAACAAAGCTGACTTGGCGAATAAAAATATAATGCGCCCACGAAACCGTTGGGCAACTCTAATTAAATTAAAAGGTGATGATTTATTGACTGCAATTTGCATTTTGTTGCCGAGTCATTTGTATGGAGTAAGCCTCTTCGTAAAACATGTGCTGCGCAACTTTGATGCTATCTATACTACATAAACTGAAAGATTTTGTCCACTATCAAAGATGCTGACGACCTCGCAGACTCTACCCTCTCGACCATAGTTTGAGATTTCATTTATATTTATTATAGTTTTCTTTTTGATTTATGTGTAGTTAAATATATAGCTTTGGCACTAGCTAGATTTATGTTTTTGAAACAAAAAATAAAAAACAAAAACCACAGCTTACAAAAATAAAACGAACTTGTATTTTTAACGTTATTTACATACTTATGAGCGTTATTTAAATTATCACATGGTAAAAAATTTTGATCATGGAGATTATGTAGGACGTTACACTTCACGCGGGAACATTATGTTATTTTGCATTGAAATAAAGGCTCTTATTAATCATTAACTATTGCTAATTAAAAACGCTGCTTAATGCTTCTTATTAACTAGCATTTGACCCATTTGTAATCAGTATATCATCGCTGTATCAAACAAACTGTATCTGTTTGTGGCAAAATGTTTAATGTCGAGCAAAATATACAAATTAGAGGCGTATCAATTAGTTCGTTTTATATTTTTGTACATTTCAAAGCCATTAATAGCACTGGTTTATTTGAAAACCATTAGCGGGCCGAATGTATACGGTTGGAATCATCGGTAAAATGAATGCTGTCTTTCACAAAAACTCCATTGAGGCCGAATGTGAAACGGAAATATTTAAAAGAATTTAATAAAAAAACCAAGTATGGAATTTCTCATCGATACATAAAATTTAGTCGTATAAGCAAATGAGTAAAACATTTATTATAAAACAAACTAAAACTAAAATATAGTTTTAGTTTCTTCCTTAAAAAATATAGTATAATATATTTAAATTAAAAGATTCAAATCAAAAAGATATTCATTGGATATCACAGAAAATTTGTACCAGATTACTACGAAGTTCGGGCGAATTGAATCATAAAACATTTCATATAGGATGAATACATGATACACAAATATTAAGTAAAGGATGAGTCACAATATATATGATGCTCAATTTGATGATATATAACAGTTAACTCTTTAAGTAAATAGTTAACATGTACACTTATAATATTTAAACAGTTATTGCAAGATTGCAAGTTCAAATCCCGACTGTACCAATGAGATTTACTGAACGTAAGTACAGTGATTAGTCATACTAAGAGCTTTACGGTGAAGGAAAGCATCGAGAGGTAACCGGCATACGTTTGAGAAGAAATAATAGGTGTATGTAAAGTCGTGCTTGAGTAACGGCAATGGACTTGCCACCTGTCACGTTGGCATATATCTCTGGCGGAAAGTGGGGGTGTGGGTACCTATACACCTCTGCTTATCACTTTCGCGCACGTCGTCTACAAGGGTACCCCTTGTGTGAAGGCGTGGGGATATGTATAATAACATACATAAAAATATCGATTTAGTAGAAAAATAATGGCTATCTGCTTGTATAATATGGTTGAATCTGTGTAATACAAGAGTAGAGTATAAATGTGCCTTAAGCCTTCCCCGTTAAAAGGGAATAGCGGCGTTAAAGTACATACGAGAATGAAAGCGCATTAGATATTTATTGTCGGTGAAAATTTACGAGCTGATCAGTGACCTTTGTTTAAATTTTTAATTACTGTTCATCCGGAACAAAACCACGGAGAAGAATACAATCAACTTCGGGAGCGCAACACTAAATCAAAACAAAGTTCCAACTGGATCCCTTTTACCAACTTTCTAAATAACGGCGAACAATCTTTTTCATTAAAAATCTCCATGAGCCCGATTATTAGGGAAGTAAAACGCCTCCGGTGAGCCGGACCGGAGTTTGGGAGACTCGCTTTAGTCCAAGATTTTCGCGAGGTCAAACTTGGAATGTTAACAGATAATTACGGGTAAGTTTTAGCTAACACGAGACATTTAACAGATGCTTTATTCGGGAGCGCGGCCGCGAGCGCACGATGAATGCTAATGAGACCACCGACCGGGGCGAATACGCACCGTATTATCGAGGCAATAAGCACCCTTTTGGCACGGCTCATCAGCTGTTCTGAGCTTTCGGGAGGCGCCCGTTAACACATTTGGACTCGTGTCTAAGGTTAATTAGATTAGTATCCAACAATGCTACGCAGATGTTTTGGAAAAACAGATTTAGTCGAGCTACACGGAGAAAATGAATGGTGGAATTCGGAAATTAAGATAATTGTTGGAATTTACTGAAATGGGTTTAAAATTTGAAAAACACGTTTGAGAGAATATCAAAGTGCTAATGCAATTAACTAATGGAACTTAAGTTCTCATAACTTAAGTTCCAATTTACTTATATTATGATAAAATTTGAATTCGTAATACCGGTAATCTCCAAGATAGAGTAATCTACATGAGTTGTGCAGCACATCCTTCCGTTACGGCCCAATTAATTTTATACGGAAACGGATATACAAGCATCGCGCGTATAATTTAACATCTTACTACATACACGCACATACTTCAGTCAATTTATATGCACATAAAATGACATAATATAATAAATAAAGAAGCGCGTACACCGTTCCCATTAATCTTCACGCCATCCCATAGATGTCCTCAAAATGGCTAGGCAATGATGTAATAACACCCACGCTGATAGGAGCCAATGTCATGCCTAGTCTTTCAGGTACATCTTTCTTTAGACACGAATTGTGTCTCAGAATTATTATCGTACGTGAACATTTAAGATAAAGGAATTGCATTACTGTAAACCTCATCGCGCTCCCCGCAATTCATAACCACTATTACATCTAAAAACCTCCAAAAATTTTAGTACAAACTTTTCCGCAAATAGGTAACTATGTTGCTAAGTAATTCCGCGCAGGAAACGGAAGGGCAACGGGTCGCGTCATTAGATGCATTATGCAACGCACGCATGCGTCTTGCATTACAATGTAGCGTGTCTCATGAGATATCACTCGCGGCTGCTAGTACTAATGACGAAATGTTACAAAAATGTACATACATAACATACACATCATACAGCGACCCTTAAGAAGTAAGTGGATAAACTAGAGCTCTGTCTAGACATAGTTACTTTTTGCTTTATCCGCATTAAGTATATATTTTGATCTCACTGCAGAAGGCTACTGAAAAAACGAGCATAACCCTAAACAAGTTCACAAAACATTGAGAATAAAATAGCATCATGAAAATGTGAACAAAATTACACGCTCAGAACATATATCAGTGAATACCTAAACATAGGTTTAGGTATTTACGTAAAGAGCAGACACATACAATGTCTAACCATATGCACTAGAATGAGAAAAATCCCATTAGAATAGGAAACATATTACCTGAAACGAGTTTAATTTTAGAATTGGCGTGTAGAAATTACAATATAAAAACTAACGTCGGCACGTCTGGTATTCTTCACTCTACAATACATCGTTGTAAATCACTGCCCACTTGTACGAGTATCTGCAACGAAATTTATTTTTGAAAGCGCCTTTTCAATATTGTGTAGATACTAGTTTACTTAGCGCGAAGTAAACGGGAAGATTTTATATTTCCCTGTCGAATATTTTATTTTATATATTTTCATTTATTATAATTTGACCTAATTTGCTCTCGTTATAGTTCAATAACTATTCTTTAGTGCTAATGGACAATCAGTTTTTATGCTTTGGTAGATATTTAATCGTAACGCATATTTTCAAGTTATTTAACTATTTAATTCCTAACTTATATGGATATAGCCCTAGTAGAGGTATCAATCAGTACTTACTAACTCCAAATGATCCGGGACTGTTACCAAGAGTTTTTTATCAACAAGAGAGGAATTCTTCATAAGTTTCAGAAGAATTTAAAAAGACGTATACGTACAGTGGTACTTGAGAAACAGCAACTGACTCACCACTCGTGTACATCTGCCCACCTGTCCGGAGACCCCAAAGGATGGCCTGAATACGAGTAAGAATATGCAAACTGCGATGCAAGAGAATACGAAATGTAATGAAATATTTGGAAAATTAAACCTTGAATAATTCATATCTTCAATATCGCCTTCCCACAAAAATCCCCCAAAGGGGTAGGCAGTAGTACACATCCACTTTGAATAATTTGCATCTATAAATTAACTTATAAACATGTGAAAGAGGTATGTAAGTCTAGAGAAAACTGGCGCTCTGTACTGTCTGTCTACTCCGTTAGGACCTATAAACATGTTTCTCTAAGCTACGACTAAGAGTTGATGCCCAAAAAATGAACAAAAATGCCAAGCATAGGCTTCAAAGACATCCATAAAATACAAAATAATAATTATCGCCAATATTATAAGCCCAGCACGTAATTCATGCACGGGTTCACATCTGCAGAATGCAATTTACAATAAATTATGGAGATATTAATAAGTGGTAGGTTAAGGGTTGGAATAATGGCGGGTCATCAATCGTTCGATAAATTGCGACTGGAGACACACTGTAGCCAGATTACGTGCTTCAATATCCGGAGTAAGCCGGCTTCGGGCGAAAGTCTATTCTCGCCACTAATATTACAAAATCTGCGCATTTTATAATAAGACAAGGTGACCTTCAATAGGGCCGTGGTGGCCGAGTAATTTGACTCTGCGAAGTTTAGAATGCAGGTTCAAGTCCAATGAGTTTTCTTAAAATTTTGCACTAATAGTATTTTTTACAAACATCGTGAGGAGACCTGCCAAAAGTACAAATGGCAACTTCTACAGACTTGCTTCTTGCACAACACTAATATATCTCGGCATAAAAAGCTCGAAATTACATCTAAGCCTACCTCTTCGGGGATCTTATTGGGCAGGCGAAAAAATATACATATCATCACCCCGAGACCCTCACGGGCCGACAGAGATTACTAGTTCTCTCTACACAGACCTCTGAAAATTACATCGTAAAAAAATGGTATAGATCATAATTACGTCGTGGATTTCTTCATATTTTTTTTCATTTGTTATTCTAAAGTACTACATACCATACCATACATACATACCATCACGCCGAGTCCCTATCGGGGTAGACATACAGAATAGTGCCAGTTCTCTCTAGACTTAAATACCTCTTCACCGCGTCCGCATTCAATGTGTCCGTAAATAATAATTCATATTTTAATTTTAAGCCGTGGTGGCCGAGTGGTTCGAGCAGTTGCCTGCGACACAAAGATCGCAAGTTCGAATCCCGACTGTACCAATGAGTTTTTCTGAACTTAAGTACAGTGATTAGTCACACCACGAGCTTTACGGTGAAGGAAAACACCGAGAGGAAACCTGCATACGTCTGAGAAGAAATTCAAAGGCGTATGTATGTATAGTCGTGCTTGAGTAACGGCACGATGTCACATGTCACGTTGGCACCAAATACACCTCTGGCGGAAAGTGGGTGTGTGGGTGTATTTATTACCTATACACCTCTGCCTACCCCTGCGGGGACCCTTGTGGGAAGGCGTGAGGATATATTTATATTATTATTATAATTTTAAAGACTGTGATTAGGGAAATAAGCAGAGCACGAAGCGTCAAGAACCGTCCCTTAGTTTAGTACCTCAGTGTTATCGGCTACCAAGGCGCCTATACATTGTTGTTGCCTAAGAAAATATTTGCGCAAGCGAAACGTCTTCCCACTACAAACAACGGGTTGATAATTAACGTACCTACTTATCCGTTTAAATAAGCTGAGAATTCTAACAGCAAATTTGCTTATCCGACGATTGCTCGTTCCAAGCAAATTAGCTTAATTCCCAAATTATCTAGATTTCAGGGCTAATTCAAGTGTTTTATTAAGCTTCTATTATTTTTTATAATTAAGCTGAAGCGATTTATCCAACTAATAATCTCTATCTATGTACCAAAGTTTATCCTATTCCGTTCATTTGTTTATGTGTAAGAAAGGACACATTTATAATATTAGTAGGATCTTTACGTAGGAACTTTACAAATGTACCAAATACAGCTGCCAGATCTGTTTGTATAATACGAAATTAACAAGATTAGCTAGATAGTTGAAGTCTCCCAATAACGGACCCGGCGAAGTCACCGT